>CM055126.1:98537061-98817061 GCA_029206835.1 Rana muscosa
CACCTGAGCTGCACCGCAATGCCTAAAGAACGCACACGTTTTTTTCGGCAATGCGCAGTGCGAATGCATCGCACATATGTGAACCAGCCTCATTGGAATCAATGTATTTTATAATGTTATGCGAATTGGATGCGGTATAAGCCGCAACCAATTTGCATAGGTGTGAACCGGGCCTAAATGAGCCTCAATATTCCATTACTAGAAACAGACCAAGCCACATGTCATTTTCCTTCAGGAGACTCACCTGGATGGTAGCAATATTTTAGCTCTACGTAGGTCATGGATTCAAAGAGCCTTCCACTCTACTTATTCTACCGTTGCTAGAAGTGTTTCCATACTAATTAGTAAAACCATCCCCTGCACAATCCACCAGGTGGTCTCTGATCCAGGGGGGTCGATATGTGGCAGTGGTTCTGGAAATATGTTATCGTAAAATATTGCTGGTTAATATATACCTGCCTCCTCCTTTTAAGGTACAATTACTGTATGATTTACTGGTTCGGCTGGCACAATATGCACACCTTTCTATGGTCCTGATGGGCGATTTCAATGCTGTCCTAGATATGGTTTTGGACTCCTTCAATCCAAATAGATTGGGTTCCTCAGATTTGATCGGCTGGGCCTCTGTGGCCAGATTGTCGAAGTTATGGCGATGGAAGCATATAGCAGATAGATGCTTCTCTCACATATCGACGGCCCACAGATCCTCGGCCAGGATAGATCTGGCCTTTGGCAATGGTCTTATCTTACCATTCGTGACAGACATTGAATACTTAGCTGGGGGATTGTCTGACCACAATCCTCTTTCTCTTACCCTGACTTTTTCAACAGGGGCGAAGAGAGGGGGTTGGTGGCGCTCAACCAGCTGGTTGCAGCATGAACAGGTCTCTGCCCAGCTGGAGCAATCAATACCAGTCATATTGGTCCTTTAATGCTGATACGGCAGATCCCCCTGTGTTATGGGATGGCTTTAAGGCTGTGGCTAGGGGGAAATGTATATCTGCCATTAAGACAGCCCGCACGAATGACAAGGAGGATTTTCAACTTCTTTAACAGAGGGAATGTGCGGAGCCTCATATGGGAACCCCTACGGGTGCCTCTTATGAGTCCCTGCTAGAAACACGGCATCTCTTAACTTTACATGTCATAGGGCTGACTCGCTCAGAGGTAAAGCGGAGGGCGCACCCGGTATTTGCGGAAGGGGATAAAAATGGGAAGCTCCTAGCTATGTTGGTTGCAGACTATCACCCGATTACAAATATTCTGGTTATCAGAGATAGAGGGGGAACCCTGGTCACTGATCCATTACTTATAATGCAGGAGTTTGCAGACTTTTTCTCGTCCCTTTACTCCCCCATCCCAACTTACGATGAATCAGCTCTAGACTCCTTGCTGGAGGATTTGCCACTCTCAAAGTTGTCAGAGGAAGATAGCACCACATTGGATGCTAAAATTACGGTCATTGGAGATTGAAACAGCAATCTTGCTTTCCCTCCTCACAAAGCCCCTTGCCCAGACAGCTTCCCGGCTGATTTCTATAAATCAAATATGGAACAATTGGCTGCCAGACTTTGCTTGCTTCTGGAACACTGCCTTGAAAACAACACTCTGCCGGATTCTATGCTGGAAGCTTACATGATACTTTTACTTAAACCAGGGAAGGAACCGACAGAGTGTGCTTCATATTGTACCATAGCTCTTTTAAATATGAATTTAAAGATTCTAACCAAAGTATTGGCGATCAGGTTGGCTAAAGTTATTCCCTCTTTAGTGAATATAGATCAGATGGGTTTCATGCTGAGTAAATCTACAGACACGCATTTAAGGAGACTCTTTACTCATTTGCAACTCCCTCCTATGGACTCCAAGACTAGAATATTAGTTTCAATAGACATTGAGAAAGCTGTTGATTGGACGTATATGTTCAAGGTTCTGGAATGCATGGGATTCAGGCCGCAGTATAGGAAGTGGATTTCCATGCTTTACAGGCATCCTAGGGTGGCTGTGAGGCTAGGATTTTCAATATCTGAGTTCTTTGAGGTTGGTAGGGGCACCAGACAAGGGTGCCCCTTGTCCCCCTTCCTGTTTGCCCTTGCTATGGAGCCCCTAGCTGTTGCGCTTAGGTCATCAGGGGGGATACAGGCTATTAAAGTGGGTACGATAAGCGAGTCCCTGGCGATGAAGGCTGATGATATGCTCCTATTCCTCAATGACCCGGGTGTTTCACTGCACTAGATACATTTTCAGGGTTGAAAGTGAATTGGAGTAAGTCATCTATTCTCCCCCTTGACGTGTGAGCCAGGGAGAGGGCCAATCCAAATCTTCAGTTACAATGGGTTACATCCTTCAAGTATCTAGGGGTTAACCGCAAATGTATATATCCCTTAATTTACTCTCATTGCTGACTTTACTTAAGCAAAAGGTTCAGGCTTGGATTAAACTGCCGCTGTCTTCAGTCTGCTCAAAATGAAGATTCTCCCAGTCATTTTATACTTCCTACGACATGCATCTACATGGGTACCAAAAACATATTTTAAAAAGATTGTTAGTATTATGAGTTCTTTCCTCTGGGCGCCCAAACTCCTACAATAGGCATCAAAGTGTTGCAGGAACCGGGAGATCAGGGTAGATTGGCATTGCCTGACTGTAAGAAATACTATTTGGCTGGGCAAATGGTGTTTGCCCGTCGATGGTTACTGGTGGTTGATGGAGATGCTGCCACTGTGTTGGAGGCAGCCCATTTGGGGTCGTATGAATGTTTGCGTTTAACTCTGTTTAGGGGTACAAAATCTGATCTACCATAGACGTCAACAATGAAGGCCACTATTAGAGCATGGGAAGCTGCAGCGAAGTTGGCATGTCCTAGCTATCAGGGAGTCACCCCTTCTGCCCCTCTGTGGATGAACCCCACATTGTCACATTTTTATAATCTACCCGATCCCATGATCTTGGCAACCAAGGGGATATAATCATTGAAGGACATAACCTGTTTTGGGGAGCTGTTGACCTTTCCCCAAATGAAAGCGAGACAATTCTTACCTATTTAATTTTTTTCAACTCCGATATGCCTTTCAGATTCAGTTTCGGGAGGTGAAAGTGGAGTCTCTGCTCTCAGGTCTTGAAAGTTTGCTGACGGTAGAGGAATTAGCCAAACCCCTTTCACCTTGACCTACAAATAATTTTTCAAAAATACGCCACAGGCTTTATCCAGATGTAGGGAAAAGTGGGGAGCAGAGGTTCCTGACATACAGGGAGAGGATTGGGATGATTTATGGACACAGCCCTTTAACTGCTTGCCGACCAGCCCCCGTCATTCTACTGCGGCAGGTCGGCACAATCCCGCGAGCTGTCGTAGCTGTACGTTGGCTCCTTTTTTTTTTTTTACAAGAAAGGTTGGTCTTTATTTAGAAGATATCAGATAACAAGAGATCTACAGACATTTCTTATGCAAAATACATGGCAAGAAGTAATAGTCTCCAGTAAAACAAAAATCAATGCCAATATAGTCCGGTAATGCATAACCCAGTAAGGAATTTCCCCCAAAGCAATGAAGACAACATTCTAAACCTGCTGAACCCAGGGAAGCCAGACCCGGTCAAATTTCTTGGGACAACCCCTGCTAATATATGTCAGTTTATACATTGGCAGGATCGCATTAACAGAGGAGTCCCAAGAGTCCACTTTGGGGGGGGGGGGCAGGGGAGGACCATTTTTTAAGAATTTATTTTTTAGCATAAAATAACAACATAGATACCAATAATTTTGTGTATCTGGGCCTCTGGTCATCATCATGTATCCCAAGAAGGGCCAGCTCAGGCGTCATTGGCAAAGACAACTCCAGACGGGCATTGATACATTCAAAGACCTCGGACCAGAACTCCGCCACCAAGGGACAGGTCCAGAACATGTGAAGGAACGTACCCACAGAAGAGTGGCATTTTGGGCAATTAGGGGATCTCTCCGGATATATCCTGTGCAGTCTCTGAGGCGTGTAGTAAATACGATGTATAAATTTGGTCTGCAGTAATTTATCACTGGAGGATATCATCAGCTTCGATCCATCCTCAAAGCACTCCTCCCATATAGCCCTGTCTAGGCTAGGGACATCAGTCAGCCATTTTTCCCAGAGAGCGTCAATCTTAGGTGAATCAACTACTAATAGGGCAAGGTAAAGAGCAGAGAGCGTTTTCTGAAGATCCTCCTGAATCAGCAACCTTTCAATAGGGTCTGTCGCTAAACTAACAGTCAAGGGGAACTGGGCCCTCGTTGCATGCCTCAGTTGAAAATATCTGAATAACATCCGCTCCGGCAACCCATACTGAACAACCAGCTCCTGGAAGGACAGCAGCCTTCCAGAGCGAAAGACATCTTGGAGGGTTTTATTGCCATATCTAGCCCACAGGTGCGGGTCAGGGACCGTCCGAAACTGGGGGAGGGAGGGGTTACCCCACAAGGGACATCACGGAGAGTAATAATTCGGCCGCACAAATCTCTTACGAGCAATGGCCCATATTTTAAGGGTTGCCTTGGTGGGCCCTGGAAGAGATGGGTACGCAGCCACACCCCGATATACCAGGTTCCACAACTCCCGAAGAGAACCCAAGATAGCGGCCTCCAAACAGGTGGCCGCGTTCGACTTGGATTGCATAAACCACCAATGAACTGTGACCAGAACTGCTGCCCAATAATATACCAGGAGGCTGGGGAGCGCGAGCCCCCCACAGCGGACTGGTAGCTGTAAGGTGGACCTCGCCAACCTAGGCGACGATCCCCTCCAGATAAAGGAACCATACAGACATCTATTTCTGTAAAAAAAGAGCCAGGAAGCCAAATCGGGCAGTTCTGGAACATATAAGTAAATCTGGGTAGGAACAGCATTTTCAATATATTTATGCGACCGAGCAGGTTGAGGGGCAAGTCCCTCCATCTGCTACAATGTTCTTTGAGTCTTCCGACAAGGGGCACCAAATTGAGGTGGCGAAAGTCTCGTAAGTCCCTCGACACCACAATTCCGAGGTATTTGAATTCCTCGACCCACAGCAGCGGGGTATGAGCGGCCTCTCTCCGGGACCTAGGGTCTAGCGGGAACAAGACTGATTTCGACCAGTTAATCCTGACCCCTGAGAAGCGGCCAAATTCCTCAAAAATTTGCAGAGAAGCATCTGCGTCTTGTAGGTAGAGCAAGGTGTCGTTAGCGTAGAGGGAAATTTTCTCCTCCAGCGGGCCCACCCAGAGGCCCAGAACCGCGGACGACTCCCTAATCAGGATCGCCAGCGGCTCAAGGGGCAAGGCAAACAAGCTGGGTGACAAGGGACAACCCTGCCGGGTGCCCCTCCGGAGGAGGAGGAAAGACTCTGACAGTGTGCCATTTGACCGAACTCTGGCTCTAGGGGACCCATACAGCATTCCCAGCCACTTAAGGAACTGTGGCCCAAACCCAAAATAACCCAATTGCCACACCCAAAAGATACGGAATCAGTACTAAGAGATTTCTTCAAACGCATGAAAAAAGACAAGACAGCATTGCGCTCAAAATGAAATCTCTTTATCTTTTTGCTGGGGTGAACATTATATAGTCATTATCATAAACCAATCATCAAAAAGGGAGGGGGAGGAAGGGGGTGTGGTTAATACAGTGGGTATACATTTTATCATTATACAGTAGACATTTTGCCACTCTCAAGATGGCAGACACTCGTCCTGACAGGATCTCCTGTTTACCAAACTGTTAAGAAATAGCCTGCGGATGTTGATGTCCGTACCTTTACCTGGCATGAACCCTGTCTGATCCGGGTGGATCAGATCTTCCATCACCGTGATCAGACGTAAGGCAAGAATTTTGGCCAGCAACTTGGCATCAGCATTAATAAGAGAGATGGGTCTGTACGAACCACATTCTTCTGGATCCTTACCAGGCTTGGGCACCAACACCACCACGGCATCAGCCATCGACTCGGGAAGGGAACCTAACCCTAAGAATTCCTTAAAGAGAGTAGTTAGCCTAGGCGCCAGCAATTCCTGATTCTCCAAATAAAATTCAATGGGTATACCATCCAGCCCAGGGGCCTTCCCCGACTGCATAATGTCTCTATCTAAGTCCCCACTCCTGGTCGGGTCAAGGGTGGGGAGGGGGACCCTATCTAAAAAGTCAGACAGGTCTGCACTAGTGTACGTCACCCTAGTTGAATAGAGATCCTGATAGAAACGGAAGAACCTCGAGCAAATGGAGTCAGGGGTCGTCAGTAGCGTGCCATCTGCATCTCTAAGTCTGCCCACGTGAGTAGTAGTGTGCTGACCCCTGGCCAACCAGGCCAAGAGCTTGCCATTTTTATCCCCAAACTCGAACACCCTCTGAGCACCCTCCAGCATGGACTTCTTTGTATTGTCTACTCTCAACAAGGACAACTCTCTAAGGGTGTGTTGCCAGGCATGGTAAGTGTCCGCATTAGGCGACCGAGTATATACCCTCTCTCGCGAGAGGGCCTCTATCTCTAACTGCCACAGAGCCTGCACAGATCCCTTCCTTCTAGCAGAAATCTTCCTGATATATGTTCCCCGCAACCAGGCCTTAAACGCGTCCCAGAGTGTTAATGGTCCTGTGGACTCAGCATTCTGCAACCAAAAGTTACAGATCTCATCGGGCAGATCCTCTTGAATCTCTGGATTTGACACCCAGGATCTAGCAAGTCTCCAGACCCCTCGGCCCCGGGAGGAAGTGGCACCGACCGAGACCAACAGCGGAGCATGATCAGACACACCACGAGAGAGAATCTCAGCCGAGGCCACCTCCCCAAGGAGGCCGACGGAGGCAAATGCCAGGTCAATACGAGACATAGTACGGTAAGTAGTGGAGAGACAGGTATACTGAGAGTCAGAAGGGTGAAAATGGCGCCAGTGGTCCGTGATATTGAAGGCGGATGCCCAAAGGGACAACCCCAGGCCAGGGGTAGATGAGGGTCGGAGCCTATCCTGGACATCTGACATAACCATGTTGAAGTCCCCTACTAGAAGTACCTTATCCACCCCATACTGAACCACCATCTGCATCACCGAGTGGAGGAAAGTTGGATCCGCAGGGGGAGGCAGATAGAGTCCAACAATGACATATGGGACATCTGTTATCAAGGCATGCAGGAGAACAAACCTACCCCCAGGGTCAGTCCGGACCTCCTGCAGCCTGAAAGGCAAAGATCGGTGCACAAGGATGCTTACTCCCCTAGCATAGTTAGAATAGGAGGCATGGTAATGTGCACCCACCCAGGCCCGCCTCAGCCCCAGGACCCTAGAGCCCACCAAGTGTGTTTCCTGTAATATGCAGATTTTGGGATTATGTCGTTGTATAAATTTAAACACCAGTGACCGCTTGATAGCAGAATTAAGGCCCCTGACATTCCACGATAGTACTGTAAAATTAGCCATCAGGTAACTGTAACATAAACAAAGGAGTACATCTCACATCCCCTCGCCATGTTCCCCTGAGAGAGCGCAGCGCCCCCGCACCAAACAGTGCAGTCACCAAGAAAGACAAGGCAATAGAGCGCCCCCCCCCCCCCCGAGGAGTCCAGAAAACACACCAGAGGTTCATAAAACAGATTAGGTATATCAAAGACCAACCAATTGAGCAAACAAACAAAAAACAGAGCAACCCATAAACCCCCAGGGGCCCAGACAACAACGGTCGTCAACCCCTACCCCCCACCCCGTGTCCCCCTAACATGGAGGAGAACATCTTTCCCCTAACCAAAAAAAAAAAAAAGTCAAATGACTGAATCTAAATAGATTGGGAGGCGTGAGCCGCAGCAGATCGGCCCATCCAGTCAATAATGATGATCTGCAATTAGCAGAGAGGCAAATATAACAAAAAAACAAAAGAAAGTAAAAGACAGAAGAATACTTAAGTTCGTGTCCACTGGCTTGAGTTGCTGGGAGAAGAAATATAACATGCCAACGCAGTCAAGATGAACTCCTGGGTAGAACAGAGATCAGCTGTTGAGGGGCCACTCCACAGGTATGGCAGGATGGGGGGCCTATCGCCCCACCCGGCAAAAACGTATAAAGTGAGCACAGGAGGTTAACAGCAGTCTAGTCAGATACATAAATACCTCCAGAGAGTGACCCAAAAAATGATGTTAACAAAGACTCCAAAAAGAGCAGAGAAAAAATCAGAATTATGGGGGGGGGGGAGAAAACCCCCCCTTCCCTTCCTCGGGTATTCAGGAAAGACAAGTCCTTATGGAGGCAGTGTCTCCAGCCACGCACCCGCATCTTTAGGATTAGTAAAGATTCTCACAGTCTCCCCATCAACAACCCGCAGTTTAGCCGGAAACATAATGCTGTAGCTAATTCCTTTCGTTCGGAGAGCCATTTTCACGCCATCAAAGGAGCGCCTCTGCCTCTGTGTCTCCATGGTGTAATCCGGGAAGAACATCAGCCTGGTGTTTCGATACAGGAGATTGCCTGCAACGCGGGCGGCACGCACCAGCTCATCCCTATCTCGGAAGTTTAGCAGGCGAAGAATGAAAGTGCGGGGGGGCCCCCTCTGGACCAGGCCTCGGTGGTACGCGGTGTGCCCTCTCCACCGTGAAGTAGGGGGATAGTTGGGCCGCAGGAAGCAGGGTCTTGAGAAGGTCTTCTATGAAGGCCGTAGGATTGCGCCCCTCCACCCCCTCCGGGAGGCCAACAATGCGTATGTTGTTGCGCCTACTGCGATTTTCGGCGTCCTCTGCACGGTATTCGAGTGCCTTAACCTTGGTCAGCAGGGTCCGGATGGAGGCGTCGTGAGTCGCCACCGCGTCCTCCACATCACCTACCCGGTGCTCCGCTTCCGTGAGTCTGGAGCGAATCTTGTCCAGATCCTGGCGCATCAAGCCCATGTCTAGCTGCACAGCTTCAATCTTGTTGGTAAGCGTTGTCTGGCAGGTAGTGATAGCTGCTTGGCAGGTTGTGATAGCCGCCATCACCTCCGGGATTCCAGGCGGGGAGACCGCCACGCTCCCCTCCTGATCAGTCTGCGACGCCATACTGTGTTGGCGCGCAGGCTCCACGCGCGGTGAACAGGCCGGACTCACAGAGGCAGCAATATCTGCAGGAAACTTCAGTTACTTGCCCCTTCTCGGGCCCCCGGATGTTCTGGACGGCATACAGGTGTAGTAGAACCGATTTAGGAATAAATCCAGTCAGGAACGGAGTTAGTATCGGATTATGTCCCAGCAGAGCTCAGCAAGCACGTCTACTCAGTCTGCCATGCTGGCCACGCCCCCGTACGTTGGCTCCTTTAAGCGGGATAGCAGGCGCCCACTGCACTGCGGGAGTGCCGATGCTCGATGACTGCCGGCCATGCACGATCACGAGCACGAGAGGCAGAACAGGGACGTGTGTGTGTAAACACACACGCCCCTGTTCTGTGAGGAGAGGAGAGGCAGATCGTGAGTTCCTTCTAGCTAGGAACCACGATCTGTCAGTTCCTCCAGTCAGTCCCCTCCCCTTACAGTTAGAACACACACTAGGGAACACAGTTAACCCCTTGATCGCCCCCTAGTGTTAACCCCTTCCCTGCAAGCAACATTTACACAGTAATCAGTGCAATTTTATAGCACTGTTTGCTGTATAATTGTCAATGGTCCCAAAAATGTGTCAAAAGTGTCTGATGTGTCCACCATAATGTCGCAGTCCCGATAAAAATCGCAGATCGCCGCCATTACTAGAAAAAAAAGTAATAATAAAAATGCCATAAATCTATCCTCTATTTTGTAGACGCTATAACTTTTGCGCAAACCAATTAATATACGCTTATTGCGATTTTTTTCTCCATAGGAGTTACTATACCCCATCTAGGTTGGCTAAGATTTTTCACACGGCCTTGGCTTAGTGCTGGAAATGATCCTGTTCTCCCGCTAATGCTGATCATATTTTCTGGCAGTGTCCACAAATTAGGCAATTTTGGTCTTAAGTCACCTCCTGTATCTCGGATCTTCTGGTAATACCCATACCGTTGACTGTGAGGGTTTGTCTATGGGGCCTGGCGGATGAGGTGGTACCATCTACAGTTCTGAGAACTCTTCTTAATATTCTATTGTTCTATGGGAGGAAGGCCATACTACTAAACTGGAAGAAGCCAAGGACTCCGGATGTGACCTTCTGGAAGGGTCTGGTAAACTCCATGATGCCTTACTACAAAGCTACATACAGGGCTATGGGATGTGGGAAGAAGTTTGATAGGCATGGTATAACTCTAAGGATACTGTAGGTTAATGGGTGTATTTTACTAATCACCAAGACATGCCTGAGGAGAGTCTAGTGCCCCCTCGAAGGGCACGGATCAGTATTTAACTTCGCCAGTCAGTTGTCCTGGTATATGGATTGGTGATCAATGCAGTCGGCTATCCCATCTATCAGTTGGGAGCTTTAATATTAGTTACCTGTCCACCACTGGTAACAAGGAAAAGCCAAAGGTTTCTCCTGGATTGAGCTGTGACTTGGGGGGGGGGGTGGTGTTTGGAATATGCATGTTAGACAGTTGGACTATGTTAGTCAGGAATGTAAATTATTTTATTCTTGGGCCATGCATGGCCATTGATCGGGCTAGTGACACGACCCGAATGTTGCATGTTATATATAAAATCTTAATAAAGAGAATAAAAAAAAAACATCCCTTGTAATAACATGGTCAGTGACAGGTCCTGTTTATGGAGAGATCTGGGGACCCCAAATGTCTCCTCTGGCCTCCAAAGCATCTGTGCAAATGAGATCCATTTGATCAGATGCTTGTACAAGCCAGTAACTATTTGTAAACATCAAACTAAAAAACAGAATCCTCATCGCTTCTGGTTTCTGTCACACAGTGGGAGGAGGAACAATATCAGTTCCTGTCACTGTGTCCCAGGAACCGGATGCCTCCGGCTGCATCCTTACCGGGTTCCCCGATCGCTCAGGAGAGCCCGGTAAAGGTGGTGGGGGGCGGTGAACCCATTCTACTGCCTGTAAAAGTAATCAAGTATCTCTATAGCCACTATAATTACTTTTTACATTGAAGGTAATTGCCTGCTGACCAAGGTATCACCCTTCTCATCCATAATAGTACGTTGTTAGACAGGAAGTGGCATCCCAACACATCAGCACCCACGTGTGCAAAGCCTAATTTTTAACCACTTGCCGCCCTCCCACCGTACTTTTGCTGTGAGTGGGCAGCACTCTCAGGCTGGTCGACGCACTAGTACGTTGCCCGACACATGTGCACTAGCCTGCCCCCTGGGGGTGATCCCATGACCTCTGTGTCTGGAGGACATAGTGGATTACAGCGGTTGGTACCTGGCCACTATGAGTGGCTGAGGTATCATGTGATGCTATGATTATAATCATATAATCGCTATGACCAATGTAAAGAGTCATGATTGGTTTCTATTGATGACTGCTTGCTTAATGTTGTCAAGATGTGATTGATCCACAGCGATCACATGGTACCAGACACCCTGTACCATGTGATTAGCTGTAGCCAATTACAGCATGTCAACAGAAAGCAAGCTGTCATGAACGGAAAGCCATTCATGACAGTTAATTATTTCTAGCAGGTTGTAGCTCTGTCCCCCGCTCTCCCCACCTTCTCTGGTCAGCGCAGGGAGCAGTGACAGCGGAGACCAGAGCAGTACACCCGGACCTACATGTGAGGAGAGGGAGGGTGAAGCTGCAGGCATGTGTATCCTCTCCAGCCCGCTGCTCACTCTGCCTACCCCCCTCTTCTTCCCGCTTAGGTCTGCCACCTCTGCATGAGAGACAGAGTGGTTGTCGGTGTCTCCTTCCTTCGCTCACCCCCCCCTGTCTTCTGTCATAGCTCAGGAGATGGAGGGCAGCTCTGGGTATTCCAGCTGCTGAAGCTCCACTACCCCTCCCCTCCCCTCCCATTAGCTGGAGGGAGGACCAGTGAGCAGCCAGGGAGAAGCATGATCAGACATGTAGTCCTAAGGACAAGCGGCCCCACTGTGGACCAAAGGGGGGTTAACTACAGCCCCCAGCATGCCTGGAAATGAGGAAAGGGATAGCCTGGAGCCCAGGAAAGGAGAGAGGAGGAGTGTGTGTGTGAGAGAGGGGAGCGTGACAGGGGAGAGCAGGAGATGGAGTTAGACAGAGGGAAGGCTGAGGTGATTCAGGAGAAGAAGAAAATGCTGTTGTGCCAGCCTAGAGCACCTGGAACAAGAGAGAGAGAGACAGGCTTCTGTCAGCAGAAGAGAGAGTGGAGGAGGGGTGAAATAACTGTGTGGTGGAACTCCATCTATAAGAGAGAGTCACACTGTCTAGCAGCATCTGCAAGAGAAACAGAGAGCCACGCTTTTCCCGAGACTATCGTGAGAGACTGAGGAGAGAGAATGGCTGAGGGGAGCCAGAAACAGTGACAACCACAGGGTTCACCACCATCCAGCCCAGGGACCCTGCTCAGCAATAGGCTTGTGCAATTCGTTTCGTAACGAATCGAAATTCGTCCGAATTTAGCAACTTTCGGACATCCGGAAGCATTCGAATTTCCGAACAAAGCAATTACGAATAAAACCGAATCCGAAATAAATTATATCGCAAATAGCGAATGCCCGAATGTCTTCGGCATAATTCGTTATGAAAAAAGTTACGAATGTACGAATTCATTTGAAGCACAATAACACTCTGCTCTGCTCTCTGCTTCTCCCTCACTGTGCTGAACTCTCTCAAAATGGTGTACAGGGGTGGAGGCTATAGCCGCATGTAAAAAACGAACGTAAAATACGAGATTTCAAATCGTTACAAATAACCGCTATGTATTTAGAAAAGTACAAATCCATTTGAAGCACATTAGGCATAATAGGCAGCGTCGTTGTGAGAGAGACACGGAAAATTACGAATCAACGAACCCAAAAAAAATTACGTGTTTAACCCATTTTTTTTGTGTTGTTCACCTCTCAATGGTTTTTTTGGCCCAGAAGGAGCTGAGAAGTTGACAAACCTGCTCCCCTTCCTCTCAGCACCGTGCTATGGGCGTATAGTTTACTTTTCTTAACTTACAGTTGCTACTATTGAAAGTTGTCATTTCTATTGTATTGATTCTCTGCAGGAAGGTTTAACAGTGCTGTAAGTTTCCACATGTGTTAAACCGTGCTAATATATTCAACTTAGAAGATTGTGTATATGTAGGGGTGGGCGGCGCTGCCCGTCACCTGAAGAGTGATCCTCTACAATGAGTCACTCCTTCCAGGTGAATATGCAATAGATGGGTGATAATTATTCCCATCACCTAAAGGGTGATTCTTCAAATAGGTCACTCTTCTCAGATGAATGGTGAGTGATTTCCCAATGAGGTAGATGTCATAGAAGGTGTTCTCACCCTGTGACCTATATCAAATAGTGTATTAATAATGCTGTGTTAATTGTGCTGGTTACAACAATGTGTCTAACAGCCAATACCAAAGTAAATGTGCAAAATGTAATATTAATCTCATCAAATCAACAAAGGCAATCAAATTTCATCCTAGATAATTACATAGTTACATAGTTAGTCAGGTTGAAAAAAAGTCACAAAGTCCATCCAGTTCAACCATAAAAAAAAAAAAAAATATCGTACAATCCCATATACCGGTCACACACATAGTTTGAGGATCTTTGCTTGAAGGTTTTTTAAACAGCTGCCCACAGACTGGTTTTATTTGTATTTTTATTTATTTATATTATTTGATTGGTGTTTAATAAGTGTTTTTTAACTGTGTCATCAAGCGTTTGGTGGTGTGGGCGCACATATACACTGTTTTCTATATATAAATAAATGAGGTTGAGGTCCAGTGAAAAAAGTATAAAAAATCGAAAGAAGTAATAACTCTATTATAAAGTTCAGTCTCAAATATAGGGATGAGCCGAACACCCCCCTGTTCGGTTCGCACCAGAACATGCGAACAGGCAAAAAATTTGTTAGAACACCGTTAAAGTCTATGGGACACGAACATGAAAAATCAAAAGTGCTAATTTTAAAGGCTAATATGCAAGTTATTGTCATAAAAAGTGTTTGGGGATCCGGGTCCTGCCCCAGGGGACATGTATCAATGCAAAAAAAAGTTTTAAAAACGGCCATTTTTTCATGAACAGTGATTTTAATAATGCTTAAAGTGAAACAATAAAATTGAAATATTCCTTTAAATTTCGTACCTGGGGGGTGCCTAAAGTATGCCTGTAAAGTCGCACATGTTTCCCGTGTTTAGAATTGTCCCTGCACAAAATGTAATTTCTGAAGGAAAAAAAGTCATTTAAAATGCGGCTATAATGAATTGTCGGCTCCCCAGCAATACGGATTAAAGTCATTGAAAAAAACGTCAGGGGTCCCCCCCACAGTCCATTACCAGGCCCTTTGGGGAGAGGGAGACTGCAGCGTCGCTGGAGAATGGATCATCGTTGGACATCGATGGGATTACATCGCTGGAATTTTATTATTTTTATTTTTAAATAAAGGACTTGTCCAACTGTGTCTGTGTGTTTTTTTACACATTTTTACACTTTCTTTGTGAAATGTTAAGGGTACAATGTACCCCGTTACCAATTCACATGGGGGGTGGCATCTGGAGTTCCCCTTTGTTAAAGGGGGCTTCCAGATTTCGATAAGCCCCCCGCCCACAGACCCCTACAACCACGGGGCAAGGGTTGTGGGGATAAGGCCCTTGTCCTCATCAACATGGGGACAGCCTCCCCATGTTGAGGGCATGTGGCCTGGTACGGTTCAGGAGGGGGGGCGCTCTCTTGTCCCCCCTCTTTTACTGCGGCCTGCCAGGTTGCGTGCTCAGATAAGGGTCTGGTATGGATTTTTGGGGGGCCCCCACACCATTTTTTTTTTGGACCGGGGTTCACCTTAAAATCCATACCAGACCTGAAGGGCCTGATATGGAATTTGGGGGGACCCCCACATTTTTTTTTGGTTCGGGGTTCCCCTTAATATTCATACCAGACCCAAAGGGCCTGGTAATGGACTGTGGGGGGACCCCTGACGTTTTTTTTCAAAGACTTTGATCTGTATTGCCGGGGAGCCGACAATTCATTATAGCCGCGAGTGGTTTTAAATGACTTTTTTCCCTTCGGAAATTACATTTTGTGCAGGGACAGTTCTAAACACGGGAAACATGCGCGACTTTACAGGCATACTTTAGACACCCCCCAGGTACGAAATTTAAAGGAATACTTCACTTTTGTTGTTTCACTTTAAGCATTATTAAAATCACTGCTCCTGAAAAAACTGCCATTTTTAAAACTTTTTTTGCATTGATACATGTCCCCTGGGGAAGGACCCAGGTCCCCAAACACTTTTTATGACAATAACTTGCATATTAACCTTTAAAATTAGCACTTTTGATTTCTCACATAGACTTTTAACGGTGTTCCGCGGCTTTTCAAATTTGCCCGCGAAAAACCCCAAATTGTTTGCTGTTCGCCGAACGGGCGCACAGCCAATGTTCGAGTCAAACTCATGTTCGACTCGAACATAAAGCTCATCCCTACTCAAATAGTGCAAAATAGCAAAATTTCAAGTAACTTGTGCTTGTCCAAAGTGACTCGTGCCTAGGTTTAGCCACAGGTAAATCAAATGACTTCCGTGCTCCCCTTCAGTTCCCCATTTACCAGATTCTTGCACCCCTACAGGGGTAAAACGCATGTAGTGAGTGCACTGGCTGTACCCAAAGCAATCACATACTCCTTGGCTCAACAGACACTGGGGTATCCGGACCCTTCTGCTCCTAATCTTTTATAGTTACGGATTCCTTTTTATATTTACTGGGCGAATTAAAATCTTGAACATTGTGCGATAATACTTTAGGTCCCATTATAGTAAATATAGATAGCGACTGATCTGATATGATAGTAGGCGATATTCACTATAGTAAGGACTACTAAAACTAGAATTATATAACCAGAGTGATTACTTATATTATTCTTAAACTTGCGAAAAATTGAGAATAGAGTATCTGTCAAGTCGAACAACAGGAATGATAACCTTATAGAAAATTTTGCTGTTGCATTGCATAAGGTTAAGCATATATAACACCTTGAGGAAAAAAAAGATTTTGTGTTAGACCTTTTAAAAAACTTGTAAAAATAGACTAACTTAGTAAAACTATGAGAAATAATATATATAGATTGGGAGTCAGAGTGTAGAACATGTAAGGATGAAATATACTGCGCTACCTAAACACGTGAATAATAACAATGTGCAGCAGTTTAAAATGTGAGACCACACATTCAAATAGGAACAAAAATAAAGGGGGGAGCTGCGCAAAGGATTGAATAAATCTATGTGAAATAGTATAAATCGAACATGAATTGATAAAAAATCTCATAAATCAATATGTGGAAAATCTAATGAAAACATGCTCGATTCATGGAAAATAAATTGGTGAGAAATAAAATGTGTATATATACACCATAAGTAAAATTATGAAAAAGTGTTCAGCCAATAATGAATAAGATAAACCAGTCCAATGATTAATTGTACAGTGCAAGACACAATGGGTAGAAGTCATGTGTAGAAGGAAAAAGGGTGAACCTCAATATTGCACCAATGAACACACGTGCACCACCACCTTAAGGATTATTCGCTTACCAGAGGTAAGCTGTAACAAGCCCATAAATATGGTCCCACTCCTGGTCTGTGACAATCTCCAATTCACGAACAGGCAAGCAGTCAGACTGGATGAACTCGATGTGCCAAGCAGCCACGGAGATCAGCAACAATTACCCAAGAATAGAGAAACACTCACATAGTGTGTACCGCTTAAGTAAAGACATTTATTGACTAAAAGTGGTAACTTACAAAGATCGAAGCATAAAAGATACGTAAAAACAGTAGGAGAGCCGGCCGGCATGCAGTCTTGCGTCCAAAGCGATGACGTCAGCGCGTCTGCCTCCCGACGTACGTTTCGCTAAGAGATAGCGTCGTCTGGGGAACGGGTTTAGAACACCTCCTGACCAAGAACCATTTTGATGTATATAATAATGTCTAAAACTCACATAAGGAGCCCTATCCATTAAAACAATAGATAATGTGATCAGTCGCATAAGAATCGCCGCAAACTGAACCATGTTTTGGGATCCCATTGTGAGTAGGGGGACAAACGAATGGAGGCGGAGCAGATCAGCCTCAGCGAAGATTCTATAAAACAAAAAAGTATGTGCATGCTGTATATTATATATTGAAACAGGGAAAAAGAAAAAAATATAAATTTGTATAAAAGGGAATATGATATAACGAGTGTCCTTTTAAATGAGTAGATCAGCTGATTACTTTTGAGCTGTCATTTAAACTTGCAAATTATCAAAAATGTAATAACTTTTCTTTGAGCTTGATGGAAAAAGTGGAAATCTTTGATCACTATTTCCTTTTAATTCCTATCTTTTCCGTGATGTATTTTTGAAGAGGGAAAACCATGTTAGCCAAAGGAATGAGACATCTTCTTCAGGCATCCATATTTCTGAAGCATGGTCGCCATCTTCTTTGATCCCGGCTTGTGGCTGGGGTAGCCCAAATAGGTGAAGTATGGGGATTAGTAGGAGGTCTTGCATCCGAATCCAAAAGTCCAAACTTCACCAGGAGGTCACCTGTGGCCAGATGACAGATGCACACCGTTGGGGGTCAGGAGTGCACCACAAGGTAGTGAACGCTATGGCTGACTGCTGCGGATGGGATACTGGGTGGTTGTGGAAAGCGGGACCAGTGGAGCACAACAGGGATCCACAGGAAGCTAGAGCCAAGATTCCCCAGGGCGCGGAGTCTAAGACCCAGCAGGTTTTCACCAGAGCCTCCAGTGGTGAGGATGTTACGCTGCAGCTGTGTCCAGGTTGCAGCCCCTAGAGTCCCCTAGTTCATGCTCCGTAGGGTAAAGAGGATAGAGGGGAAGCAGCAGCACAGGATACAAGAATAGTGAGGGGAAAAGCCAAGGTCAGGGCAACAAGCAGACAAGGATAAACGAAGGACAAGCCGAAGGTCAAGGTCACAAGCAGACAGGGATAGTCGGGAACAAGCCAATATCGAAACACAGAGACAGACGTAGCACACGGCAGGCAGGAACCCAAACACACAATGCTTAAACAAACACGTTAATCAGCAAGGCAGGCTTGCAGTGCACAGGTTAATATAGTGTTCTGTGATAGGGCCTGGGGTGGAGTCAGGCTGGGAGGAGATTATAAAGGCAGCCAGGTGAGAGAGAGTCAGGCCTCTAAAATGAACACATGGGGAGGAAGGTAAGCTGACAGACAAACATTACTGCATATCCATGACATTTATCTTCTGAGACATTAAAGACTGTGTAGATAGTGCCATTGTGCGGTACTATTAACTTAAATGTAAATCCCCACCGGTATCTAATGTGAGCAGATTGTAAAACAGAAGTTATTTCCTTCAATTTGCATCTCCTTTCCAGGGTAGCTTGGAAGATGTAAAAAAAAATTGATTTTTGTGCCATCCAATTCAATGTTGTGCATGTTTCTGGATGCTCTTAATATGCTTTCTTTTGTGATGAAATCCTTCATGCACAGAATAATGTCATGTGGAGGTTTGTCTGGAGGTGGTTTGGGACGCAAGACCCTATGGATTCTGTCACATGCAAATGAGGATGGAGGTGACTCAGGAAGGAGATTGTGGAACAGTTTAGATACTGCAGGCATCAGGTCAGAAATTGATTCTGGAATGCCACGAATCCTCAGGTTGTTCCTGCGGTTTTGATTATCTAAATCTTCCACCTGTGATTGTAACTATGAGTAGTTTTCAGCTAAAAGTTCAAAGTCTTTTCTAAGATCTTTATGTGCAAGTGATAGCTCATCATGCTTGGTTTATAGAACGTCTGTGCATCCCCCCCCCAGGGTTTCTATTTCTTGTGTGAGTGTGCTTGTTGTTTTTTTGGAGCTCAGACTGTATTTTAAGTTGGCATCTAAATCAGCTTTTGTGAGCTGAGAGAACTCACTGTTATTTTGTGTGGAAGCAAACTCCTGCGGAGGGTCACACGTTGTTGTAGGAGACTGTACAGGCTGTGGAGAGCTGGCACCATTTTGAGACATTTTCTTCTGCTCCTTATTGCGCAGAAGATAAGTGGTCAAAGAGTGCTCTTGTGAATGGCGACCGTGCGCCTTCTTGCTTGACAGCATGCACTGGAGTGTCCTGCAGGGGTGGTGATGGAAATTGGGCTTATTTGTGGTGGTTTCTCCCTGCGATGTTTGCTATATTCCCGCTGATCCGACAGAGCTCCTACATAGAGCTGCTGATCTGCATTGCGCCGTGCATGCTCCCCCCTCTTAGTTAGGAACGTGGCGTTGGCTCATCTCGTCTCCTTCATTCCAGATTGAGGTGTAGATGTACTACCATTCTATTGTGGGGCATCAAACTGTCCGATGAGGGAGCTGCGGAGCCCTGATGGAGAAGGTTCTGGCACCGAATTTTCCACTTAAGTGATTGAACAGTACTGACTTGCATATTCAAGGCTTTTGATATCTTTTTCCAGCTTTTTTAAGTTCCATTATCTTGTTACGCAGATTTTTACAGTTCTCCAATGGCTCAGTATCAAGCCTGCTCAGTGCATCCACATGATAACTAGCAAACGTATTGACTATTTATACACAGACACTAATGGATAGATGGACATGTGTGTTTTTTCAACCAGACTAACTATGTAAGACAGCCCTTAAAATATCCACTCGCCTGCTCGCATTTGCCAAGTGGATATAAAGGTAGGGCGAGTGGAGCAGGCAGAAGCAGCCAGGAGCCTGCTGAGGGAAGAGATGAGGCGCCCGGTGGATACTAAAGGGATATGCCCCAACTGTCCCGGTTTGTTGGCAATCTCTGCTCTCTCCATCTCAATGCAGAGACTGATTTTCAGGCAGCTTTGCCCTCGATCTTCTGCTTTCTGCCTCTCAGTGGCTCCCCTGGTAAGGAACCCTGCATGTTTTAGTTTGGAGAGACTGCTTTGCTGAGGGGGCGCCAGGCACCTAGGGCATATGCCCCACATTTGCTGGTGGGTACCCCGAGTCCCGGCGCCGCAACCGCTCGCATTGTTTTTGTTCCAGTCCGAGCAGCCTTCTTTCCCCACCTGTCAGGACTGTAGTATAGAGCCGAGTGAAGTGTTATGAAACTTCTCCTTGGCTCTGTGCTAGTCCCGAAAGATGGAGCTGTCAGCGCCACTGTGTTGAAGAAAAAATAGAAATAAATCACAGAAATACCAAACAGCACGGTACCGGCTGCATTCTATATTTTTAATAGGTGAGAGAGCTGGGGGGGGGGGGTATTAGTGAGAGAGCTTGGGGGCAGCATTGGTGAGAGAGCTGGGGGGTATTCGTGAGACAGCTGGGGGGCAGCATTGGTGAGGGAGCTTGGTGGATTATTAGTGAGAGAGCTGGGGGCAGCATTGGTGAGGGTGCTGGGGGGTATTAGTGAGAGCTGGGGGCAGAATTTGGGAGAGATATGGGGGTTTCTAGTGAGGGAGCTGGGGGGTATTAGTGAGAGAGCTGAGGGCTATTAGTGAGAGAGCTGGAGGGGGTATTAGTGAGAGAGCTGGGGGCAGCATTGGTGAGAGAGCCGGAGGGGCGTTAGTGAGAGAGCTGGGGGTAGCATTGGTGAGAGAGCTGGGGGCATTAGTGAGAGCCGTGGGGCATTGGTGAGAGCTGGGGGGCACTGGTGAGAGCTGGGGGGGCATTAATGAGAGAGCTGTGGGGCATTGGTGAGAGAGTTGGGAGGGTAGTATTGGTGAGAGAACTGGGGGGCATTGATGATAGAGCTGGGGGGAGCATTTTTGAGAGGTGAGAGAGCCGGGGGGCATTTGTGAGAAGTAAAAGAGCTGGGGGGCATTTATGAGAGGTGAGAGAGCTGGGAGGCATTTGCAATCATGCCATACCTGTGTATATGTGCATACCCTGTATGATCTGGATAAAATATGATAATTTACAACGGCGTTTAGGGACGGGGCAACTATGAGGAAAGATTAGAGGAACTGAATTTATTTCCTCTTGAGAAGAGGAGATTAAGGGGGGATATGATCAGCATGTACAAATACACAAGTGGTCCATATAGTGAACTTGGTATTGCGTTATTCACTTAAAGGTTATTACAGAGGACAAGGGGCACTCTTTACGTCTAGAGGAAAAAAGATTTAATCTCCAAATACGGAAAGTTTTCTTCACAGTAAGAGCTGTAAAAAAGGGGAAAAGACTCCCTCCCTCTGTGTGTCACCTTGTGTGTCTGTACCAAGGCCAAACATTCCAGGGTATGTAAACTTTTGATTAGGGCCATTTGGGTGATTTCTGTAATTCAGGTTTAAAGAGGAGCCAAACAACTATGTGATAATAAATGGCTTCATATGATCACTATCCTTAACCACTTAACGACTGCCCCATGTACATATACGTCGGCAAAATGGCACGGACAGGCACAATCACGTACCTGTACGTGACTGCCTTCGTATGGGTGGGGGGTCCGATCGGACCCCCCTCCGGTACATGGAGCGGTGGTTTTCATTGCAGGAGCGATCCGAGATGAGGGGGTGGCCATTTGTTTCTGGCCACCCCCTCGCGATTGCTCCTGACAAATGACATTCTTCCTCTGCCTGTGTAATGTAAACACAGGCAGAGGAAGTGATGTCATCTCTTCATGCGGCGGTCTTTTCGTCTAGAGCGCCGTGGAGAGAAGACATCAGGTTAGTGCACCAACACTACACTAACACGTAGGTACACATAGGCACACATTTCACCCCCAGGTCACCCCCTGTCACAGTGTCACCGATTGCAGTGATCATTTATTTACTACAAAAATAGTGTATAATCAAAAGACCCCACCTGGTGGCGCTGTAAGAACAATATCCCCCTGTGTGTCCGTACCCTATGGACTGAGGGAAATAACGTTCCAAATAGATTAAATTACACCTGTGACATAAGTGAAAATGTGCACAAACTAAATAAAGTCCACACAATGCATAAATAAATCCAAATGCGTGTACAATCTTCCAATCTTCCACCACACACAGTGTTCAGTGTTCAGTGATCCCTCTCCCGTCAGATGGACACTCACCACAGTAAGTTGCCTTGCACTCTCGTGCTTAGCGTGTAAACGTAAATAAATCTCAAAAAGCCGTGCAATCGATCCTCCGAGTTCCAAATAAGTGTTTATAAGGGATTACTCCATATGCAAAAATATAAAGAAGGCTCCAAATAGTGTAATAACGTAAAATCAGTTTTAATACCACACCAAAGACACACTCCAAATTTTGCACTCACATAAAACCAAACTTTATAAACGTTTAAAACACTGCAACTCCACAAATGCACCAAAAGCGCGTGTATAGGTCGCGGCAGACCCTCGGTAATCACAATGATATCTCACCGCCTTCCTGCTGCCACTCGCTATCCGTCTGCTGCTAAGCTTGATCCTGTGACGTCACACATTCCGTCAGACGACTGTCGCATAGCCACGCCCTGACATGTTTCGTCGTATAGACTTATTCATGGGATTGGCTATGCGATGCGACAGCTCCTCCTTTTATCTCTCCCGTGTTTTGGGCGGAAGTTCACTCATCAATCCGTCCGAATTGGGCGGATGCGCGTCATTCCTGTATGACTTTGTGTCTCCACCCCCCTTCCCAGCCCAATTGAGGGCGGAATTTCGTCATCCGTTGTTCACACCATGGGCGGAAGTAGGATGTCACTCCAAGTGATTCACTCAAGTGTCCCCGCTATCCACGTACGCTCGCCAATAGTATTATCAAGTGCTTTAAAAGCACATATGCTATATCATAGTCTATACTATTATAACAGTAATGTGATGTAAACAATCCTCGGAATGTGTTGTAATACTACTATACATAATAAAATCATACATTAATATACCAGCGTAATTCTGCTGTATACTTAAAATAATGCGCGAATATATTGATATACTTTAAGGCCTCATGCCCACGGGCGTTTTTTCAGCCGCGTTTTTGAGCGTTTTTTACAGCTTAAAAACGCCTGTCCATGTTAGTCTATAGCTTCATGCCCACCTAGGCGTTTTTGAGCTGTAAAGAGCATAGGCGTTTGTAAGCTGTAAAAAAAACCCAGGACCAGTGCGTTCCGCGGCGCCGACGTTAGGCAGGAAAAAACGCGAAGCGTCAAAAAACGCGCATAAACGCGCACAAACGCGCACTAACGCCGAAGATCGCGTTTTTTAGCTCCGGTGTTTTCCTATGTAAAAAGATGATTGGACAATGTAAAGACAGGAACTTCCTGTCTGGATAATATTATTTCCCAGGAGTCCTTTGCACAGCCCTGTGCTTGTGAAGAAGAGCAGAGAGCATGGCTTGTAAGATGGCACAAGCTGTGGGACAACGGGAGCTGATAACGGCTGTTCAGGCCCATCCTGAACTGTGGGATGTGTCTCATCTGCAGCATGGAGACCACCTAAGGAGAGTCTCGATATGGTAGGATATAAGTGCTGCCATCACCCCTGGCTGGGAAGACAGTTTACATGGAGAAAGAAAGGAGATAAGTAAGTCTTTTCCTTGAATGCATGATCTTTTTTTAACCACTTCACATCCTGGCCAATTCTGACATTTCTTTCCTACATGAAAATCTTCTTTTTTGTCATAGTAAATTACATAGAAACCCCAAACATTATATATGTTTTTTTAGCAGAGACCCTAGAGAATACAATGGCGTAATCTCACACGTTATTAGCGCATACATTTTTCGACCGTATTGTTTTTAAAAAAAAAGACAGTTTAATGCTTTTACAATTTATTTTTTATTTTTACCTAATTTGAAACTTTATGTTAAGCCTAGTAAATAGGTAACTTACATGTCACCCTTCAAAATTGCACATGCTCGTAGAATGGCGCCAAACTTTCGAACTTAGAAATCATACTGGTTGCATGTTTTGAGTTACAGAGGAGGTCAAGGGCTATAATTATTTATTTTGCTCTAATGTTCGGGGCGACACCTCACATGTGTGGTCTGAACAACAATGTCATATGTGGGCGGGAGTTGCGTATGCGTTCGCTTCTGTGTGCGAGCACATAGGCACAGGGGATAAAAAAAAAATTTAGATCACTTTGGGAATGCATATAAAACCTTTTTTTCCATGTTTTTTTTAGCCAAGATTTTGCAGAAACGCTGGAAATCCCTTAGAGACCGCGTCAGGAGGGATTTAACAGATGAGGAAAAGTCATCAAGAAGTGGAATGGCAGCCCCGACCAAGAAGCCTCACGTTTTTCACAATGAGCTCAAGTTCCTTAGAGAAAATATGAGGAACAGCAGCAGACCGTAAGTTTTTTTTTTTCACAATATAGTTGCCTATGTACATATCTTTTCTGGCGGTATTTTCTACGACTATTGGTTGTAAATGTGTATATATATATATATATAATATATATATATATTTTTTTTTAACTAACCTGCAAGACAAAACCATAATGAGCTAGTATGCATAGCATACTAGCTCATTATGAATGACTTACCTGAGATTGAAGCCCCCGCAGCGATGCTGGGACACCTCCACCGCTGCCACCTTGCTTCGACGTCTCTTCTGTTTATTGCCGCTTCGGCGCTGTGATTGGCCCCGGAGCGGCAATGACAACAGACGCATGCGTGTGCGCGTGACGTCAGCGGCGCCGGGTTTAAAAGTAAATATCTCCTTAACCGTGTAGGTTAAAGAGATATTTCATGCACCTACAGGTAAGCCTTAATCTAGGATTACCTGTAGGTGCAAGTTGTATTAGTGGGTTTACAACCACTTTAAGTTTATTCTTTTATTTCATTGTCTGCAGGACAACATCTAACATTTCTGCAGCCAGGGAGGTGTCTGCAGAGGAGGACAACGTGGACAGACCGAGCAGTCCGATGACATGTAGTGGCAATCAATCGCCAAACAATGTGGATGAGGGCAGTGTTCAGTGCCCTGATGAGGTAAGTGCTTATGTCTGCCTGTCTATCTCATTGTCTGTCTGTCCATGTACATGTGAATGTAAAATGATTTGTTCTTTTGCAGGAATCCAGGGCATTGGAACTATCCTCAACTGCCATTCAGGACTGTGGTGAGCGACGCGGTCGTGGCGGTGTTCGTGGCCGTGGTCGTGGACGTGGACGTCAGTCGAGGGGTGGCTGCCCTGTTGAGGGAGATGACAGGGTGCTAGCACTGCTGCAGGAAGTGCGGCAGGAGAGGCGCAGTGTGGATCCTTTCTTAGATCACAGCAACCCACGCGTCTCTTTCTGCCGTAGCCTTTATCACCTCCTGGAGGACATTGGGGGAGAAGAAGAGAAGGATTTTATGTATAAAGTACAAACTATGGCAATGCAATGCCGGCAAGATAAATTGAGAGGTGTGAGAGCGCCGAGCAATATATATAATCCTTCTCATGATCCCCCAATGGCCCCCAGGACCTCAGCAGTGCTAGCACCCCCCTCTCATCATCAGCCGACTCAGCAATGCCAGCCACAACCTACCCCGTCTCAGGCATCGTTTTTTATGTCATGTTCACAAAGTGAACTTCCTCCTTCAACCTCCCATTTTCACCCCCTCAAATCCATTACCCCCCCCGCTACCAGCAAGAATTCTGGAATGAACACCAGCCCCGTCCCCAATCCCCACATCCCCGTAGTGATCACATGTCCAACCCCACCTATCACCAGCTTTGATGTACTACCAATTGTTTAATAAATATCTTTTTTGTTGGAATAAAAAATTGTTCAATTGGTGTTTTATATGATGCACAACAGCACTCCATTACGGGCTTAGCATACGCTTGACCAAAGACAGAGGGCAAAGGACTCCTTTGCCCTCTGCCTTCAGACGAGCCTATGCTAGCCCATTACGGGCTTAGCATACGCTTGACCAAAGACAGAGGGCAAAGGACTCCTTTGCCCTCTGCCTTCAGACGAGCCTATGCTAGCCCATTACGGGCTTAGCATACGCTTGACCAAAGACAGAGGGCAAAGGACTCCTTTGCCCTCTGCCTTCAGACGAGCCTATGCTAGCCCATTACGGGCTTAGCATACACTTGACCAAAGACAGAGGGCAAAGGACTCCTTTGCCCTCTGCCTTCAGACGAGCCTATGCTAGCCCATTACGGGCTTAGCATACACTTGACCAAAGACAGAGGGCAAAGGAATCCTTTGCCCTCTGCCTTCAGACGAGCCTATGCTAGCCCATTACGGGCTTAGCATACGCTTGACCAAAGACAGAGGGCAAAGGACTCAAAAGGGGCTTAGCATATACTTGACAGAAGGCACAGTCAAATGGACTTGTTGAACAATCATTGAAAAATAGACAAATCTTTTTTAAATGATTTATTTCCAAGAAAACACAAGAAAGTTAAGCTGTATACATCTGTACTGAAAATTTATCAGGAAGGATCTATATCTGTATCAAATTTTTCTGGATCTGAATACATCTGTGTTCGGTTTTGTTTTAATTATACATGATCATTCTGCCATGACACCTCTCCATCAGGGGATTCAAAGAATGCAGCAAATTGGTTTTGAATGCTCATGACACGTGCCGTTGAACGCAAGTCCATAAATTGGACCCTCTGACTTTGGTTACTGGGCTCCGGTTCAACATTGCTGCTGTCACTGTCCCTTAGAAAGTTATGTAAAACGCAGCATGCCAGGACTACTTTAATTGCGTTCTCCACATCCAGTTGCATACTTGTAAGCAAAACCCGCCATTTGGCTGTGCACACCCCAAATGCACATTCAACAACACGGCGTGCACGGCTGAGTCTGTAATTGTAGATTTTCTGACGATGGCTGAGACCATAGCCACTGTATGGCCTCATAAGATTTTCAGCCAGTCCAAAGGCCTCGTCTGCCACCATCACTAAGGGTAAGCTGGGTTCCTCAGTGCAGGGTAGAGGCCTGCTTTCAGGGATATTGAGTCGTCCCTGATGGACACGACGTCCGAAGGCCGACTCCCGGAATATACGGGCGTCACCTTGGCTTCCATACGCTCCCACATCCACAAAAAGAAATTTGAGATGTGCATCGGACAATGCCAGGAGGACCACTGAAAAATATTTTTTATAGTTAGAATACGATGATCCAGAGTGGGGAGGCTTCTTCACCCTGATGTGTTTTCCATCAAGGGCACCGATACAATTTGGGAACTGAGTTTTCTCCCAAAAGGTGTCAACCACAGATTCCCAGATCTCTTCTGTGGGCTCTGGCATTACCACCTCATGTAACTCCTCCCATATTGCCACACATGTTTCCCTTATCACCCTGGACACTGTTGTGAGGCCAAGTAGAAAATAATGATGGAGGGACACGTAACTTTGTCCTGTGGCAAGGAACCTAAGATAAGATAAAAATTTCACATATTAAAAAATTATTGAATAAAAATAAAAACTTTCCCTTCCCCTAACCCCAACCCTAAACCCTAACCCCTAAGCCTAACCCTTAACCCTAACCCCTTAACCCTAACCCCTGAGCCTAACCCTAACCCTAACCCCTACCCCCTAAACCCTACCCCTAACCCCTACCCCCTGACCCCTAAACCCTACCCCTAACCCTACCCCTAACCCTACCCCCTAACCCTAACCCTACCCCTAACCCCAAACCTAACCCTAACCCCTTAACCCTAACCCCTGAGCCTAACCCTAACCCCTACCCCCTAAACCCTACCCCTAACCCCTGACCCCTACCCCTAACCCCTACCCCTAAACCCTAACCCCTACCCCCTAAACCTAACCCTACCCCTAACCCTAACCCCTAAACCTAACCGCGGAGCCTAACCCTAACCCCTAACCCTATCCCCTAACCCTAACCCATATGTGTATTGCACTTACCTGAGTGTCACTAGGAGCCGTTCCTCCGGTGACACAGAGATCCGCATCACTGTGTCCATCCTGGTCATCCTTGGCCTGAGCTTCTCTAGCAGATCATCAAAGCGTGGCACTGACATCCTTGTGAAATTATGGAATTTAGAAGGGTATACCCGCAGTTGCGAATACATATTAGCAAAGTACCCCGTTGACACCCGACGGGATACCATTGGATGCATCCAATACTGACGAGTTCTCCTCCTTCTGTCCTCTTCCTGTCTCCTTCTCCGCATCCTCCGCAAAATGATCAGAAGGATCGCCTCATCAATTTTCAACATTACAGGATCCATATTACTCCCGAATGCTAAAATGCTATAATAGGCTGTGTAATGCTCTCTCCTCTCTCTCTCCTACCAAAATGGCACCGACACATGCTCTCTAACATGTTTTCTTTGTTTTCTGTGGCATTGTGGGAAATATGGGAGTGTATATAGCCTGGAGATGTGTTTTTTTTTAAAAAACGCTAACTAACGCAGACGCTAAAAAACGCGCATTAACGCTAATGAAAAACGCGTTAAATTTCGCGTTTTTTAACGCCGGATTTCCTGGCGTCCAACCTAGATTTACAGCTCGCTTTTAAAAACGTCCGTGGGCATGAGGCCTAAAATGCATGTAGAGCATTATGAGAGCTTAATAATACTCATTTTATACAAAATAATTTCAGGGACAATACTTCAATCACCATTCAATGTTCTATATATTAGATATACTCAAATGCAAGATCAACGCACTGAGTACATTACACTAGAACAGACTAAATACCAAAAATTTACTAAACCTAAGGGTTATTATATACCCACATATTAATCTATATCAAAAATACTTTATACATACTACTTAATTAAAATAAGTGCATGTATAAATAAATGAAGGAACCTATTAACTGGAAATCAAGTCTGTAACATACATTCATTGATTAAATGTAGTGTCAGACATAGACCGTACTGGAAAGTTCCAAATTACATATAGTAGAAATATCAATATTATTCAATATGACTGTATGTATCAAAAAATATGTAAAATGTCCTTAAAAATTATTTTAAAATTATTTAAAATTATTATAATTAAAAATTATTAATAAAACAATTAAGATCCAATTCAATATTGAGGCCTCTAGGAAAGAGGCTCTTTAAAAGAAATATCCACTTTGTCTCTCTTTGCGACAAATTTCTGACGCGATTTGAGCCCCTCCAGGAGGGATGCACATAATCTATGCCACAGAATTGTATGAGAGAGGGATCCTGCTGGTGTTTCTCCTTAAAATGCAGTGACACACTGTGGTATTTGAAGCCATTTTTGATATTCATAAGGTGCTCAGCTATACGCACCCTTAGTAATCTCTTGGTTCTACCCACATAGTATAACCCACAAGGGCATCACAAAAGGTACACTACATAGAAGGAGTTGCAGGATATAAATTCCTTAATATCAAATGTCTCCTGGTCATTATTAGTGACACTCATTATCCCTCTATTCTGTACTTTCACTGTTCTGCAACATTTACATCTCCTGCATGAGTAAAATCCTTTAAGGTCGATTCTCAAAGCGCGTTCATTTGGGGGATCCAGAATTTTTTGGACCACCCTATCGCCAAAGCTTGGGGCCCTTCTGTATATAAATTTTGATATATTTGGTAGGGACTCTCCCAAATGTCTGTCACGTCCCAAAATATGCCAATGTTTTTTAAATATGGTCTCAATCTCCCTATATTGGTAGTGAAATCCTGTTATGAAGCCCCATTGATGTTGACCATCTTTTATTTGAATTCTTTTGTTTCCAAAACATTGACTCCTTGGGGCATCCCCTATTTCTTGTATAAGGTTTTGAAGTGGTTCTTCTCGATATCCTTTTTGCATGAATTTCTCTTTTAGAACATTCGCTTGAGTCAAGAAGTCCTCCTGACTAGTGCAATTTCGGCATACCCGGAGTATTTGGCCTTTTGGAATATTATGTATCCAAGCCGGGTGATGTCCACTTCTGATCGAAATATAACTGTTTCGATCTGTGGGCTTGAAATACACTTGAGTGCTCAGGCCTTCAACTCCCTTCATAATAGTGACATCTAAGAAGTTTATTTTCTCTTCACTAATGTTGTAATCCAATTTAATATTATTTTTGTTGTTATTTAATATTCCTAGGAACTCAATCACAGATTCCTTCGACCCCTCCCAGATAAATAGGAGGTGATCAATAAATCGCCTATAGAATCGTAACTGAGGTGTTTTGTTCCTGAAAATGTATTTGTCCTCCCATTCAGCCATGAACAGGTTGGCTAGGCTGGGGGCAAACTTGGCCCCCATAGCCACACCAACCTGTTGTGAGAAGAAGCAATCATGGTACCAAAAATAGTTATGGGACATGCAGAAATCCAACACATGTCCCAAAAACCGTTTCTGCATGTCAGGTATATCCTCTCTCTTACTCAAAGCCCAGTTTAGTGCCAACGCTGCCTCCTCATGCTGAATAATGGTATATAGGGCTGACACATCTGCTGTGACAAGATATGTTTCAGAATCCCTATTAATTTTTACTTTTTCCAGCAATTGCAATAGGTCAGTTGTATCTTTCAGATAAGCCTTTGTATCTTTAACACTTGGTTGTAAAAACTTATCTAAGTATTCACCCAGTCTGGATGTCACAGACCCTATCCCATTAACAATTGGGCGTGCTGGAGGATTTAAAGCATTTTTATGTATCTTTGGCAGTGTGTAGATCACTGGAATTCTACAGGCTGAGGGGACCAAATATCTATTTTCCTTCAAATTTAGAGCATTAGAACTATATCCCCATTCGACCAAAGACATTAACTGAGTTCTATATGCTTCTGTTGGGTCAGATTTTAATTTTGCATAAGTAGTCTGATCTAATAATTCCATTAGTTGATTGTGATACATGGATTTGTCCATTACCACTACCCCTCCCCCTTTATCCGCTGGGCGGATAACAATGCCCTTCTTTTTTTCAAGAATTTTGACGCCTTCTTTAATATATTCAGGATTCACTTTTTTCTTTTTTATAGGGAGTTCTTCAATGTCCTTTAAAACCATATGTTTAAAAACTTCAATAAAATGATTATTGGAATTTTGTGGATTAAAAATGGACTTATTTTTAAGACCACTGTCTATTCTTTCTGGCATACTATAGTTCCTTATTGCAGGATTAAACGGATGACTCAGGAAATACTTCTTCATGTTTAATGTCCGAATGAACTTATGAGTATCAATATATACCTCGAATTTATTCATAATCTTTCTAGGGGCACATTTCAGCCCCAGATTTAATATATTCAATTCTTTCTTGTCTAATTCTACCTTACTCAAATTAAATATTCCAGTATTTATTGGTGTCTCATCCTTTTCTTTGGATTGTTTGGATTTCCCTGCCCTACAGCCCCTTCTTCTCTTTGGGAGGGCATATGTTCCCTGTTTGGGTTCTGAGGTGGTCCAATCCAACCATTGCTTTTCTGCATTTGGTGGTTGTTCCTCCTTGGTGTACCCCCTCTTCCTCTCCCACCCCTCCCCCGTTGTCCTAAAAAACAATCCCGCTGATGATTACCATCATACTCCTCTTCCGCTAGGGATTGGTATCTATTATAGATAGGTATTGGATTTCTAGATTCCGGAGGGTATTCCATCGGTGGTTGATACCAATGTTGCTGTTCTAACTGGGGGTCATATCCATAAGGGTCATTACTCCCATATGGATAATGTATTCTAGGTGATTGATAATTCCCATTATACTGGTATCCTTCCCTTCCGTGTCTTAGTGGGCCTGGAGAGTATATATTGGTACTATATTGTCCACCTCTATTTCTTTGAGGTGTGCCCCCCCCCCCCGAGGCTGGTTCACAGGTGGTTGTTCTCCTTTATTTGCACCACCTTTCATGTTAGTATTTTTTACTGTTACTTTTTTTGGAATAGCAGTAATTTCCTTCTGGGCTTCAATCCCACAAACTGGGCTTTGAGTAAGAGAGAGGATATACCTGACATGCAGAAACGGTTTTTGGGACATGTGTTGGATTTCTGCATGTCCCATAACTATTTTTGGTACCATGATTGCTTCTTCTCACAACAGGTTGGTGTGGATATGGGGGCCAAGTTTCCCCCCAGCCTAGCCAACCTGTTCATGGCTGAATGGGAGGACAAATACATTATCAGGAACAAAACACCTCAGTTACGATTCTATAGGCGATTTATTGATGACCTCCTATTTATCTGGGAGGGGTCGAAGGAATCTGTGATTGAGTTCCTAGGAATATTAAATAACAACAAAAATAATATTAAATTGGATTACAACATTAGTGAAGAGAAAATAAACTTCTTAGATGTCACTATTATGAAGGGAGTTGAAGGCCTGAGCACTAAAGTGTATTTCAAGCCCACAGATCGAAACAGTTATATTTCGATCAGAAGTGGACATCACCCGGCTTGGATACGTAATATTCCAAAAGGCCAAATACTCCGGGTACGCCGACATTGCACTAGTCAGGAGGACTTCTTGACTCAAGTGAATGTTCTAAAAGAGAAATTCATGCAAAAAGGATATCGAGAAGAACCACTTCAAAACCTTATACAAGAAATAGGGGATGCCCCAAGGAGTCAATGTTTTGGAAACAAAAGAATTCAAATAAAAGATGGTCAACATCAATGGGGCTTCATAACAGGATTTCACTACCAATATAGGGAGATTGAGACCATATTTAAAAAACATTGGCATATTTTGGGACGTGACAGACATTTGGGAGAGTCCCTACCAAATATACCAAAATTTATATACAGAAGGGCCCCAAGCTTTGGCGATAGGGTGGTCCAAAAAATTCTGGATCCCCCAAATGAACGCGCTTTGAGAATCGACCTTAAAGGATTTTACTCATGCAGGAGATGTAAATGTTGCAGAACAGTGAAAGAACAGAATAGAGGGATAATGAGTGTCACTAATAATGACCAGGAGACATTTGATATTAAGGAATTTATATCCTGTAACTCCTCCTATGTAGTGTACCTTATGTGGTGCCCTTGTGGGTTATACTATGTTTTACTCATGCAGGAGATGTAAATGTTGCAGAACAGTGAAAGTACAGAATAGAGGGATAATGAGTGTCACTAATAATGACCAGGAGACATTTGATATTAAGGAATTTATATCCTGTAACTCCTCCTATGTAGTGTACCTTTTGTGATGCCCTTGTGGGTTATACTATGTGGGTAGAACCAAGAGATTACTAAGGGTGCGTATAGCTGAGCACCTTATGAATATCAAAAATGGCTTCAAATATCACAGTGTGTCACTGCATTTTAAGGAGAAACACCAACAGGATCCCTCTCTCATACAATTCTGTGGCATAGATTATGTGCATCCCTCCTGGAGGGGCTCAAATCGCGTCAGGGATTTGTCGCAAAGAGAGACGAAGTGGATATTTCTTTTAAAGAGCCTCTTTCCTAGAGGCCTCAATATTGAATTGGATCTTTTATTGTTTTATTAATAATTTTTAATTATAATAATTTTAAATAATTTTAAAATAATTTTTAAGCACATTTTACATATTTTTTGATACATGCAGTCATATTGAATAATATTGATATTTCTACTATATGTAATTTGGAACTTTCCAGTACGGTCTATGTCTGACACTACATTTAATCAGTGAATGTATGTTACAGACTTGATTTCCAGTTAATAGGTTCCTTCATTTATTTATACATGCACTTATTTTAATTAAGTAGTATGTATAAAGTATTTTTGATATAGATTAATATGTGGGTATATAATAACCCTTAGGTTTAGTAAATTTTTGGTATTTAGTCTGTTCTAGTGTAATGTACTCAGTGCGTTGATCTTGCATTTGAGTATATCTAATATATAGAACATTGAATGGTGATTGAAGTATTGTCCCTGAAATGATTTTGTATAAAATGAGTATTATTAAGCTCTCATAGTGCTCTACATGCATTTTAAAGTATATCAATATATTCGCGCATTATTTTAAGTATACGGCAGAATTACGCTGGTATATTAATGTATGATTTTATTATGTATAGTAGTATTAAAACACATTCCGAGGATTGTTTACATCACATTACTGTTATAATAGTATAGACTATGATATAGCATATGTGCTTTTAAAGCACTTGATAATACTATTGGCGAGTGTATGTGGATAGCGGGGACACTCGAGTGAATCACTTGGAGTAACATCCTACTTCCGCCCATGGTGTGAACAACGGATGACGAACTTTCGCCCTCAATTGGGCTGGGAAGGGGGGTGGAGACACAAAGTCATACAGGAATGACGCGCATCCGCCCAATTCGGACGGATTGATGAGTGAACTTCCGCCCAAAACACGGGAGAGATAAAAGGAGGAGCTGTCGCATCGCATAGCCAATCCCATGAATAAGTCTATACGACAAAACATGTCAGGGCGTGGCTATGCGACAGTCGTCTGACGGAACGTGTGACGTCACAGGATCAAGCTTAGCAGCGGACGGATAGCGAGTGGCAGCAGGAAGGCGGTGAGATATCATTGTGATTACCGAGGGTCTGCCGCGACCTATACACTCGCTTTTGGTGCATTTGTGGAGTTGCAGCGTTTTAAACGTTTATAAAGTTTGGTTTTATGTGAGTGCAAAATTTGGAGTGTGTCTTTGGTGTGGTATTAAAACAGATTTTACGTTATTACACTATTTGGAGCCTTCTTTATATTTTTGCATATGGAGTAATCCCTTATAAACACTTATTTGGAACTCGGAGGATCGATTGCACGGCTTTGTGAGATTTATTTACGTTTACACGCCAAGCACGAGAGTGCAAGGCAACTTACTGTGGTGAGTGTCCATCTGACGGGAGAGGGATCACTTAACACTGTGTGTGGTGGAAGATTGGAAGATTGTACACACATTTGGATTTATTTATGCATTGTGTGGACTTTATTTAGTTTGTGCACATTTTCACTTATGTCACAGGTGTAATTTAATCTATTTGGAACGTTATTTCCCTCAGTCCATAGGGTACGGACACACAGGGGGATATTGTTCTTACAGCGCCACCGGGTGGGGTCTTTTGATTATACACTATTTTTGTCATATTTATTTTTTAAGGTGGCTGCTTTTGTTTGTTAGTGTAAGTTTCATTTTTTCACAAGCGCAGTGGTGGTATATAGGAAGGGCATTGCTATAGGTACCAATTTTTCTCACATCATTTATTTACTGATCACTGCATTTAGTGTCATTTGTGACTGTAAAGAGTGTCAGGGCAGTTAGGTTTAGGCCCCTTTAGGTCCAGGGTAGCCCCCTAACCCCCCCTAATAAAGGTTTAACCCCTTGATCGCCCCCAGGTAATCCTTTCACCCCATATCGCCAGCATCACTAAGCGATCGTTTTTGCTATCGCTGTATTAGTGTCGGTGGTGCCCCTAGGTAGCCAGTATTTTTTTTTAGGTTCGCCGCAGGTTTTTATAGCGTCAGGTACCCCCATTTATTACTTTAACCCCCTAATTGCCCCTAGAGTTAACCCTTTCACCAGTGATCACTGTATAAGTGTCACTGGTCAGCCAGTTAGTTATTTAGGTTACCCGTCAGGTTTTTATATATCGTCAGGTACCCCCATATATTACCTAATAAAGGTTTTAGCCCCTTGATTGCCCCTCGTTAACCCTTTCACCAGTGATCACCGTATAAGTGTTTTACGGGTGACGCTGGTTGGTTAGTTTGCTTTTTATAGCATCAGGGCACCCGCCGTATATAACCCAAAAAAGGTTTAACCCCCTGATCGCCCGGCGGGTGATATCAATTAGGTTTTAGACTCAGAGAGGGTCTGCGTCGCCCCAGGCAGCGTCAGGTTAGTGCCAGTAACGCTAACACCCAAGCGCATAGCATACACCTCCCTTAGTGGTATAGTATCTAAACAGATCTATACTAGCGTCCCCAGCGGTTTAGGGTTCCCAAAAACGCAGTGTTAGCGGGATCAGCCCAGATACCTGCTAGCACCTGCGTTTAGCCCCTCCGCCCAGCCCAGCCCAGCCCAGCCCACCCAAGTGCAGTATCGATCGATCACTGTCACTTACCAAACACAACACACATAACTGCAGCGTTCGCAGAGACAGGCCTGATCCCTGCGATCGCTACCAGTTTTTTTTGTAGCGTTTGATACATTTGCTGACAGTCAGCTGCTTTTTTACCTGTGAATCTTACTAGTGTACCACTAAATTTAGAGCCCAAAATGGCAAATCGAAGGTACACTAGTAAAGAGGCCTACGAGATTCTGAGCATGACAGATAGTGAAGAGGAGGTCACGTATCTGTCAGATTCAGGCTCAGAATACATTCCCGTAGAAGACAGCGAAGACAGCGGCTCCATGTCAGATAGCACTGACGACGAAGATGAGGTCCCTGCTAAGGTCAGGCGTACCCGATCCCGATCTTCTGATGTTGTTGAGGAGCAAGAACCGCAGGGCTCTTGTATTATGGAGTAGAGTAGTACTAGCTGCGCTATTCCTTCTGGTGAACTGGCAAGCACCAGCGGCCTAGTACAGCCTGGGCGTACATCCAGCACTGCAGTAACACTTGGTGACGTGGCGAGTCCCATAAGTGCAGTTCAAGCTGGCGAGGTGGCAAGCACAAGTAGTGTCCCGCTGCCACCAAGAAGAAGACAAAGGCAGGCCCGTCGTGCCCATAGTGCCCTTCCTGCAGAATTCGCCTATCCTGATTGGGTGCCCAACACTTCTGCAGAACCCGTACTTCCCCCATTCACTGGCCAACCCGGTATTCAGGTGGAAACAGCTGATTTTACGCCACTTGATTTTTATTTGCTGTTTTTCACGGAAGATCTCTATAGATCTATTGTGGACCAGAGTAATTTATATGCTGGTCAATTCATCGCCGCTAATCCCCAGTTGCCTTCCATTGCCAGAGATTGGAAACCAATTACGGTTTCTGAATTTAAAACCTTTCTGGGCCTTTCCCTCAACATGGGCACACATAAATTCTTGTCATTGCGCGCCTATTGTCCACGCGCCCAATTGACCATATGCCCGTGTTCTCTGCCTCCATGCCCAAGAAAAGATACGTGCAGATCTTGTGGTTAATGCATTTCAAAGACAATTAACTTTGTCGTCCACGTGGAGACCCTGAATACGATCGGCTCTACAAAATTTGGCCCCTCATAAACCACTTCAACTAACGTTTTGCAACCTTGTTTATTTCCGATCAAGTTGTCTGCGTTGATGAGTCCCTAATTAAATTTTCTGGCCGCTTGTCTTTCAAGCAGTACCTTCCCAGCAAGCGTGCCAGATACGGGGTCAAGCGCTATAAGTTCTGTGACAGGGCAACAGGCTATGTATGGAGCTTTACGGTTTATGAGGGAAAAGATAGTCAGGTAGAGCCGGAGAACTGCCCAGATTACATAGGGAGCGCTGGCAAGATAGTGTGGAACTTGGTGTCACCCTTATTTGGAAAGGGGTACCACTTGTATGTGGACAATTATTACACGAGCGTGTCACTGTTTAGTCACTTCTTAGATCATCAGATTGGAGCATGTGGCACTGTGCGACCTAATCGCCGGGGCTTTCCCCAGGGGCTTGTAGATTCCCGTCTTAGGCTGGGGGAGAGAGCCTGCTTAAGGTGTAATAATTTGCTCACTATGAAGTGGAGGGATAATAAGAATGTTTTCCTTCTTACCTTCCTTCACGCAGACACGACAGTCCAAATTCGTACGGCGACTGGTGTTGTGGAGAAACCCCTCTGTGTCCACGAATATAACCAAAATATGGGAGGGGTGGACCTCAACGACCAGTTGTTGGCGCCGTATCACATTGCCCGTAAGGCGAGACGCTGGGACAAAAAAGTGTCTCTATTCTTATTTCAATTGGCTTTACTGAACGCTCATGTGCTATACAGAGCTTCAGGCGGGACTTTATCCTTCCTAAAATTCCAGGATGAGATAGTCACAGACCTCCTGTATCCAGGCGGTTCTGCACCTCACCATCCCCAACCAAATGCAGTAAGCCGGCTGCATGAGAGGCATTTTCCGTATGTCCTTGAGAGTACCCCTACCCAACGAGCCCCCCAAAAAAGATGTCGTGTCTGTAGCAAGCGCGGATTTAGGCGTGACGCCCGTTATTTTTGTCCACTCTGTCCTGACAATCCTGGTCTTTGCATTGGTAAATGTTTTGAACGTGTGATGTTTGTGCTGGAACACTGTGTGACCCTTCACCTTTTTCTCCTGATGCATGCTGGGAAGGGGCTGTACCAGGAAGTAGTGAGAGTGGTGTGTGAGACTGGAAGCAGCAGCAGCATGATGCACAGATCTGGTAATGACAGAATCCTGTTGTATTAAGACTCCTCTATGTAACAAGTCATCATGTTCTGAGTGAGTAAAAAACCCTTCCATGGTTAAGAAGTTCATCTGGCCTGTGTGTAACTTGCTGAGCAGATACTTTAGCATTGCTAGCAACACTCTGAGAGACCCCGTGTCTAAGGGACATAACAGTGGCGATGAGGATTGTGGATTTTAGCACACATGGCCTTCATAGGGTTTATTCAACCATTTGATCCTGCTGCTGAATCATGGAGCTCCTGGGTGGAGAGGCTGGAGCAGTATATGGAAGCAAATAGTGTGGCTGCAGAAAAGAAGGTTGCAGTTTTCCTTACAATATTGGGTCAAGCTGCATATGGCACTCTCAGAGACCTCATTTCTCCAGACAAGCCGGCCTCTATGCCCCTGCCTGAGTTAATTCAGAAGCTACATGAGCACTACAACCCAAAGCCATTAGAGATTGCAGAGCGGTTTAAATTCTACAGTAGAAGGCAGCATGCCGGGGAGGACCTAAAGACTTATATCATTGCTTTACGTAAACTAGCTGCCACTTGTCAGTTTGGAGACTACCTGCAGACGGCTCTCCGTGACATGTTTGTTATGGGACTCTGCGACCCAGCCATACAGAAACGTTTACTCACAGAACCCGACTTGACTCTGACGAAAGCCACTGACCTTGCTACGGTCATGGAGTTGGCTACATGGGACGCCACCCTACTGAAGGCACCACCTGAAACTCCTGCAAGCCAGGGAGAGGAAATATTCCACTCTGCTATCACCCGACACCCAAGACGGCCGTCTCCAAATCTTCCTAAATCTCGCCACCCTATTTCTTCTGTCTCTAGGACACCAACTTGCTACCGTTGTGGTAACACTACTCACAGTGCACCTGCTTGCAAGTTCAAGGATGTCGTTTGTTTTCTTTGTGGAAAGACTGGCCATATTGGGCGTGTTTGCCGCAGCTCACGCTCCCCGAACACTACCACAAAAGTTAAACGTAAACAGACATTTCATATGGATACTGACAATCACGGCTCCAGCTCTGATGAGGAAACCTGTGTCCAGCATGTTGGACTGTTTCGGGTAGCTGGGAGTACTCCTGCGATTAAAGTGGATGTCACACTCAATGGCTGTCCTGTCTCCATGGATGTTGATACAGGGGCGGCAGTGTCTGTCATTTCATGGACTGATTTAAAGGCATCGGGTCTGTCCCTACCGCTCCAACCTACAAATCTCACACTACAAAACAGCTCCTTATCATCCAGCCTCGAATGGGCTGGCAGAACGGTTTGTGCAGACGTTTAAGAAGCACTTAGTGTCCACTCTGGACCAGGTTGGACTGTCAGAGGAGAAGCTTCTGGAGTTCTTGACCATGTACCGAAACACAAAACACGCTACTACTGGGCTGTCCCCAGCTTTTCTTATGTTTGGCAGGCATCTCCGCACCAAACTGTATTTAGTTCGTCCACAGGAACAGTCACCGACACCTCCTCCGCCAGGCCGTCCTGGATTCCCTGCTGGTGATCTTGTATGGTTTCGGAATTACAGAGTTTTGCCTCATTGGCTTCCTGGCATTATTGATGGACCTCTTGGACAACGAATGTACCTTGTTCGCCTGGAGAATGGCGTTTGTGTTCAAAGACACCTTTCGCAATTGAGAAAGCGCATTTGCCTGCCAGTAGAAACAAACCCGACCTCTCTTTCTACCCAACCACCAGAGTCTACTCAGGGCTCTACTGGTGACATATGGCATGGTGTCTGGCATGATCCTACAAGTTTACAACCAACTCTTGAAGCGGTTGGTGACCGCATTCCTGAGGAGCCCGTACATGTGCCTGGAGTTGCAGAGACTGATTTGTCTGTTGGACACCCACTGACACCTCCAGAACCTTTGACAGCCTCTACCCCTCCTGGTGCTGTGCCACTTCGTAAGTCTGCCCGCCAAAGACATCAAACTCCTCGTTGGCAAAGCACTGAAATCTTACGGGACACTTTGGAGGTCAGGAAACAGAGACAAAGGGCTCGTAACATGATGCAGGAGCCACAGAACTGAGTTGGAGATACTACTTGCTGAACTGATCCTGCTTGCCTTGTTATTTTATGTGTTGAGTATTTTGTTCTATTGTTATGTTTATTTTATTTATTTATTTTCCTATTGTTTTTTCTTTTTTTTATGGGAAAAAGAGGAGATGTGATGCTTGTGCTGGAACACTGTGTGACCCTTCACCTTTTTCTCCTGATGCATGCTGGGAAGGGGCTGTACCAGGAAGTAGTGAGAGTGGTGTGTGAGACTGGAAGCAGCAGCAGCATGATGCACAGATCTGGTAATGACAGAATCCTGTTGTATTAAGACTCCTCCATGTAACAAGTCATCATGTTCTGAGTGAGTAATAAACCCTTCCATGGTTAAGAAGTTCATCTGGCCTGTGTGTAACTTGCTGAGCAGATACATTAGCATTGCTAGCAACACTCTGAGAGACCCCGTGTCTAAGGGACATAACAGAACGCTACCACACAAAAGTGAAGTTTTAGCGTAGGGTACAGCATTTCACAGACTAGGACACACTTACACAGGGTCTCCCAAGATGTCATTGCATTTTGACAGACCCGAACCGTTACAGTTGTTAAAGTAACAAAAAAAGTGTAAAAAAGAAAAAAGAAAAAATAATTGTCGTTTTATTGTTCTCTCTCTCTCTCTCTATTTTCTCTCTATTGTTCTACTCTTTTTTACTTTATTCTATTCTTCAATGTTTTATCATGCTTGCTTTTCAGGTATGTAATTTTTTGTTTTCAGGTGCGCCATTCAGCTGCAGCGCGGAATTATTTATCTTGACAGCAACAGCGTTTGCTCCTACGATACATAAAGCCGTGACTCCAGTGCTGTAGGAGGTGATTTCACCACCACAGTTAAAAAAAATAGCATATGGGGGCAGCAGGGGCGGAGGAGCGATTTTGCTCCTAATGCCGCGTACATACGGTCGAAATTCCGACAGAGGCTTGCCCGTGGAAAAGTCTGACCGTGTGTACGCGGCATAACCTTTTATGCCACGTACATATGGTCGAAATTCCGACGGAGGCTTGCCCGTGGAAAAGTCCGACCGTGTGTACGCGGCATAACTTTTTGTGTGAGGATGCCCCCATGCTTCGGCATATATATATTTAAGGCACAGGTTGCGTTAAAAAAATGTTTTATTTTTTACTAGTTTTTTTTTTGGTATTTGCTTTGCAGGTATGTTATGGTAAGGTCTTACTATTATACTGTAATGTTACTTTGTTTTAATGTTAACCATCATTTGCTTAGCAGGTACGCCATTCAGTTGCAGCGCGGATTTATTTATCTTGACAGCAACAGCGTTTGGTCCCACGATATATAAAGCCGTGACTCCAATGCTGTAGGAGGTGATTTCACCACCACAGTTAAAAAAAGAGCATATATATCGAAGCATGGGGGCAGCAGGGGCTCCTAATGCCGCGTACATACGGTCAAAATTCCGACGGAGGCTTGCCCGTGGAAAAGTCCAACCGTGTGTGCGCAGCATAACTTTTTTGCGGAAGGATGCCCCCATGCTTCAGCATATATAAATGGTGCATGTATGCCCATCATTAGAAGTGGGTGGATGAAGGGAGGTATTCTAATGGTGGGCATACCCACCGATCAATCTCTTTTTTTCGTTCAGCCAACAGGCTGCATGAAAAAAAAGATTACAATACATGTCCAACAAGGACCAGCAACGTACTGGTATGTTTCTGGACTTTGAATGGTTATACCAGAATGATGCCTGTGGGTTTAGGTATCATCTTGGAATCATTCTTTTCAGCCAGCGGTCGGCTTTCATGTAAAAGCAATCCTAGCAGATAATTAGCCTCTAGACTGCTTTTACAAGCAGTGGGAGGGAATGTCCCCCCCCCCCCCGGATATAAACAGCGCCATTGGGAAATTGGGAAAGCATTTTATCACACCGATCTTGGTGTGGTCAGATGCTTTGAGGGCAGAGGAAAGATCTAGGGTCTAACCCCCCAATTTTTTTCAAAAAAATTGTATTTGTATCTACCTATTGCTATCATAGGGGATATTTACATTCCCTGAGATAACAATAAAATAGTAAAAAAATAAAAAATGGAAGGAACAGTTTAAAAATAAAATAAAAAAGCAAAATAAATAATAATAATAAAAAAAAAGCACCCCTGTCCCCCCCTGCTCTTGCGCAAAGGCGAACGCAAGCGTCAGTCTAGCGTCATATGTAAACAGCAATTGCACCATGCATGTGAGGTATCACCGCGAAGGTCAGATCAAGGGCAGTCATTTTAGCAGTAGACCTCCTCTGTAAATCTAATGTGGTAACCTGTAAAGGCTTTTAAAAGCTTTTAAAAATGTATGTAGTCTGTCGCCGCTGCGCGTTTGCGCGCAATTTTAAAGCATGTCATGTTTGGTATCCATGTACTTGGCCTAAGATCATCTTTTTTATTTCATCAAACATTTGGGCAATATAGTGTGTTTTAGTGCATTAAAAATAAAAAAGTGTGTTTTTTCCCCAAAAAATGTGTTTGAAAAATCGCTGCGCAAATACTGTGTGGAAAAAAAAATTGCAACACCCACTATTTTAATCTGTAGGGCCTTTTCTTTAAAAAAATATATAATGTTTGGGGGTTCAACGTAATTTTCTTGCAAAAAAAAAAATGTTTTCATGTAAACAAAAAGTGTCAGAAAGGGCTTTGTCTTCAAGTGGTTAGAAGAGTGGATGATGTGTGACATAAGCTTCCTAATGTTGTGCATAAAATGCCAGGACAGCTCAAACCCCCCCCCAAATGACCCCATTTTGGAAAGTAGACACCCCAAGCTATTTGCTGAGAGGCATGTTAAGCCCATTGAATATTTTTTTTTGTCCCAAGTGATTGAATGACAAAAAAAAAAAAATGTACAAAAAGTTGTCACTAAATGATATATTGCTCAAACATGCCATGGTTATATGTGGAATTGCACCCCAAAATACATTCTATTGCTTTTCCTGAGTACGGGGATACCACATGTGTGAGACATTTTGGGAGCCTAGCCGCGTACAGGACCCCGAAAACCAAGAACCGCCTTTAGGCTTTCTTAGGGTGTAAATTTTTGATTTCACTCCTCACTGCCTATCACAGTTTCGGAGGCCATGGAATGCCCAGATGGCACAAAAAAAAACAAATTACCCCATTTTGGAAAGTAGACACCCCAAGCTATTTGCTGAGAGGTATGGTGAGTATTTTTCAGATCTGGCTTTTTGTCACAAAGTTTTGAAGTTTGAAAAAAATAAATAATAAAAAAATTATTTTCTTTCTTCATTTTCAAAAACAAATGAGAGCTGTAAAATACTCACCATGCCTCTCAGCAAATAGCTTGGGGTGTCTAATTTCCAAAATGGGGTCATTTGGGGGGGCTTTGTGCTATCTTGGCATTTTATGGCCTTCAAAACTGTGATGGGTAGTGAGGAGTGAAATCAAAAATTTACGCCCTTAGAAATCCTGAAGGCGGTGCTTGGTTTTTGGGGCCTCGTACGCGGCTAGGCTCTCAAAAAGTCCTACACATGTGGTATCCCCGTACTCAGGAGGGGCAGCAAAATGTATTTTGGGGTGCAATTCCACATATAACCATGGCATGTTTGAGCAATATATCATTTAGTGACAACTTTTTGTACATTTTTTTTTCTTTTTGTCATTATTCAATCACTTGGGACAAAAAAATATTCAATCGGCTCAACATGCCTCTCAGCAAATAGCTTGGGGTGTCTACTTTCCAAAATGGGGTCATTTGGGGGGGTTTTGTGCCATCTTGGCATTTTATGGCCTTCAAAACTGTGATAGGTAGTGATAGGTAGTGAGGAGTGAAATCAAAAATGTATGCCCTTAGAAATCTTGAAGGCGGTGCTTGGTTTTCGGGGTCCCGTACGCGGCTAGGCTCCCAAAAAGTCCCACACATGTGGTATCCTTGTACTCAGGAGAAGCATCAGAATGTATTTTGGGGTGTAATTTCACATATGCCCATGGCATGTGTGAGCAATATATCATTTAGTGACAACTTTGTGCAAAAAAAAAAAAGTTTGTCATATTCCCGCAACTTGTGGCAAAATATAAAATATTACATGGACTCAACATGACTCTCAGAAAATAGCTTGGGGTGTCTACTTTCCAAAATTGGGTCATTTGGGGGGTTTTGTGCTATTTTGGCATTTTATGGCCTTCGAAACTGTGATAGGTAGTGAGGAGCGAAATCAAAATTTGCGCCCTTAGAAATCCTGAAGGCGGTGATTGGTTTTCGGGGTCCCGTACGCGGCTAGGCTCCCAAAAAGTCCCACACATGTGGTATCCCCGTGCTCGGGAGAAGCAGCAAAATGTATTTTGGGGTGCAATGCCACATATAACCATGGCATGTGTGAGCAATATATCATTTAGTGACAACTTTTTGTAATTTTTAATTTTTTTGTCATTATTCAATCACTTGGGACAAAAAAAAATATTCAATGGGCTCAACATGCCTCTCAGCAATTTCCTTGGGGTGTCTACTTTCCAAAATGGGGTCATTTGGGGGGGGGGTTTGTACTGCCCTGCCATTTTAGCAGTCATAAATCAAAAGCTGTGTAAATTCCAGAAAATGTACCCTAGTTTGTAAACGCTATAACTTTTGCGCAAACCCATAAATATACGCTTATTGACATTTTTTTTACTAAAGACATGTGGTTGAATACATTTTGGCCTAAATGTATGACTAAAATTGAGTTTATTAGATTTTTCTTATAACAAAAAGTAGGAAAAAATATTTTCTTTTCAAAATTTTCGGTCTTTTTCCATTTATATCGCAAAAAATAAAAATCGCAGAGGCAATCAAATACCATTAAAAGAAAGCTCTATTTGTGGGAAGAAAAGGACACAAATTTTGTTTGGGTACAACATTGCATGTCCGCGCAATTACCAGTTAAAGAAGCGCAGTGCCAAATTGTGAAAACACCTCTGGTCTTTAAGCTGCGTATTGGTCCGGGGTTTAAGTGGTTAAAGAACTCCAGCTTTTCCTCCCCAAAACAACAGATGCAAGCCCAGTGTCAGATTGTGTGTAACTTTAGCTGTATAAAGCAGGTTTCTGTGTCTGTGATGTCACTCCCTCTCCTGGCTGAATTTCAAAGTTCTCTGACTTCCTTTACCAGTCCTGATACTACATGTCCCATGATCCTTTGAGCCTCTGTAGTTTCAGGGCATGCTATGGGAGTCACTTTTAGCAGTTCTGGGAATTGATGTAGGTGGTGTCCTAGGATTACTGTGGATGTTTCTGGGCCTTCATCTGGGTGGTGAAAGGAGAGTATTGGAATTCTGTTCTCACCAATCACATACCCTTCCTCTCTGCAGTAAATAGAGTGCTGTACATTAGGACATGTAACCTTACAAGTCATCTCCTACAAGAAATGTGCTAGTTTAGCTATAAAGGGCACACAAATATAAGACTGATCACATGATCATGTTTTTTTTTTTCTGCTCTGATCTCATTCTTTTTTAACAGAGAGGTTACTTGATTTTATAATGTGTATATAGTGTTTGCACACACAAAAGGCACACAAATATTTGTTTTAAGAAATTGTTATTGTTGTTGGAAAATGCAGTGTTAAAACATCAAAAATTCTTATTGATATTGTTGACTCAACTAGAGGCTAACCGCCAAATGTAAAGATTTCAACACATCGACGCATCATATGGCAGAAATCTGCATAAAGTTGTATAGTTATTAAATAATAGAGCGTTAACAAAACAATCTCATCCAACAAATTGGGGGAGGGGATCTAGAAAGAAAAAAGAAGAAAGGGAATAAGAGGCGTTCAATGGGGGAGACAGCCAAGCCACCAATCCTAGTTTATTATTATAGAGGGGGAAGGCTTCTGTATTTTTACATTTACATATATAGCACTATGCATAAACTTTTATCTAACTAATAATTTATATTATCTAGCCCAAGACATTGTGCCAGTGTAGCTATTTATGGTGGGGTGCCTAAGTCTATTAACTCATGGAGGATAAGAGTATAGGAGAATCAAGAAACTGCATTCATGGGGTTCATATCTCCCTGAACTTAGAGTAATTTTCATTAGCTGAAGCTACCATCTTTTCCATGCGCATGATGTGGTTAACTTCTGCAACCCATTCCCGTAATGTTGGTATTTCTGTCAATTTCCAATATCTGGGAATCAGAGCTCTATCTGCCATCAGCAAAAACCTAAATATTTACTTTGTATTTGATCCTGGAATCAAAGATAAAAGGGCAACCTCTGGGGGTCTCTAGCCAGTTCTTGCCCGTGATCAAGTGGCTTAGACGAAATATGGTGGAGATTGTCGGGCAAGACCACCACCACATGTGTAGATGTGTATAGCCAGGCTCGCCATATCTACAACATAGATCTGGTATAGCTGGGTTAATTTTATTTAATAGTGCCAAGCAAGGATACCATCTGTTTACGATTTTATAGTTTTTCATGAGTGGGAAGCAAAGGTTGACTTAATTATAAGAAAAAAGACTTTGTCCTATTCCTCAACAGAGAATTTAATACCCAATTCCTGCTCCCAGTCTCGGATATAGAAGGGACAGTGAGGAAATACATGAGCCAGGAGGATTCCATATATTTTGGAAAGGGTATGTAAACATTTTTGGTCAGAAAGACACAGCTCCTCAAACTTGGTAAGATCCCTACAAAGCCGCTCCTTGCCCAAACCATCATACAAGCGTTGTAGTTAGAAATAGTGAAGCCAATCTCCTTGTCCAACGCTGGATGGAGAGCTAAGCTCACTCAGAGGTTTCAAGCCCTTTGAGGTGATTGCATATAGAATAGAAGCTGGTTGTGATGGTTGCCAGCATAAAAAACCCTTATCGGACCGCCCTGGGGGAAACCCTGGATTCCCCAAAATCAGGGTAAGAGACCCCGGGTGCGAGGATATGCTATATGAAGCAAAAGCCTTATCCCAGACATATAAAAGCAAGGAAAGCAAGAGTTTTACCTGCGAAGAAAGCGGGCGGTCCATTGGAAGCAACCATGGAAGAGAGGTTAATGGTATTGGTAATAAATCCGACTCAAGAGTGACCCACAGCTTAACCACTTAAGCCTGGACCATTACGCAGCTTAATGACCAGAGGTGTTTTTACAGTTTGGCACTGCGCTGCTTTAACTGGAAATTGTGCGGACATGCAATGTTGTGCCCAAACGAAATTTGCGTCCTTTTCTTCCCACAAATAGAGCTTTCTTTTAATGGTATTTGATTACCTCTGCGATTTTAATTTTTTGCGATATAAATGGAAAAAGACCGAAAATTTTGAAAAAGGTATATATTTTCTAATTTTTGTTATAAGAAAAATCTAATAAACTAAATTTTAGCCATACATTTAGGCCAAAATGTATTCAGCCAAATGTCTTTAGTAAAAAAAATGTCAATAAGCGTATATTTATTGGTTTGCGCAAAAGTTACAGCGTTTACAAACTAGGGTAAATTTTCTAGAATTTACACAGCTTTTAATTTATGACTACCTATCTCATTTCTTGAGGTGCTAAAATGGCAGGGCAATACAACCCCCCCCCCAAATGACCCCATTTTGGAAAGTAGACACCCCAAGGAAATTTCTGAGAGGCATGTTGAGCCCATTGAATATTTTTTTTTTGTCCCAAGTGATTGAATAATGACAAAAAAAAAATATATTACAAAAAGTTGTCACTAAATGATATATTGCTCACACATGCCATGGTTATATGTGGAATTGGACCCCGAAATACATTCTGCTGCTTCTCCTGAGCACGGGGATACCACATGTGTGGGACTTTTTGGGAGCCAAGCCGCGTACAGGACCCCGAAAAGCAATCACCGCCTTCAGGATTTCGAAGGGCGCAAATTTTTGATTTCACTCCTCACTACCTATCACAGTTTCGAAGGCCATAAAATGCCAAAATAGCACAAAACCCCCCCAAATGACCCCATTTTGGAAAATAGACACCCCAAGCTATTTGCTGAGAGGCATGTTGTGGCAAAATATAAAATATTCCATGGACTCAAGTTGCGGGAATATGACAAACTTTTATTTTTTGCACAAAGTTGTCACTAAATGATATATTACTCACACATGCCATGGGCATATGTGAAATTACACCCTAAAATTAATTCTGCTGCTTCTCCTGAGTACGGGGATACCACATGTGTGGGACTTTTTGGGAGCCTAGCCGCGTACGGGGCCCCAAAACCCAAGCACCGCCTTCAAGATTTCTAAGGGCATACATTTTTGATTTCACTCCTCACTACCTATCACTACCTATCACAGTTTTGAAGGCCATAAAATGCCAAGATGGCACAAAACCCCCCCAAATGACCCCATTTTGGAAAGTAGACACCCCAAGCTATTTGCTGAAAGGCATGTTGAGACCATTGAATATTTTTTTTTTGTCCCAAATGATTGAATAATGACAAAAAAAAAATTACAAAAAGTTGTCACTAAATGATATATTGCTCACACATGCCATAGTTATATGTGGAATTGCACCCCAAAATACATTTTGCTGCTTCTCCTGAGTACAGGGATACCACATGTGTGGGACTTTTTGAGAGCCTAGCCACGTACGGGGCCCCAAAAACCAAGCACCGCCTTCAAGATTTCTAAGGGCGCAAATTTTTGATTTCACTCCTCACTACCTATCACAGTTTCGAAGGCCATAAAATGCCAAAATAGCACAAAACACCCCCAAATGACCCCATTTTGGAAAGTAGACACCCCAAGCTATTTACTGAGAGGCATGTTGAGTCCATGGAATATTTTATATTTTGCCACAAGTTGCAGGAATATGACAAACTTTTTTTTTTTGCACAAAGTTGTCACTAAATGATATATTGCTCACACATGCCATGGGCATATGTGAAATTAGACCCCAAAAATACATTCTGCTGCTTCTCCTGAGTACGGGGATACCACATATGTGGGACTTTTTGGGAGCCTAGCCGCGTACGGGACCCCAAAATCCAAGCACCGCCTTCAAGATTTCTAAGGGCATGAATTTTTGATTTCACTCCTCGCTACCTATCACTTACCTATCACAGTTTTGAAGGCCATAAAATGCCAAGATAGCACAAAACCCCCCCAAATGACCGTAAGGGCGTAAATTTTTGATTTCACTCCTGTTTTGAAGGCTATAAAATGCCAAGATAGCACAACCCCCCCCCCAAATGACCCTATTTTGGAAAGTAGACACCCCAAGTGTCAGGGTCACCTGTGGCCAGGTGACAGATGCACACCGTAGGGGGACAGGAGTGCACCGCGAGGTAGTGAACCCTATGGCTGGCTTCTGCGGATAGGAAACTGGGTGGTTGTGGAAAGCGGGACCAGAGGAGCACAACCGGGATCCTAACGGAAGCGAGAGCCAAGATTCCCCAGGGCGCGGAGTCTAAGACCCAGCTGGTCTTCTCCAGGGCCTCTAGTGGTGAGGATGTTACGCTGCAGGCTGGGACCAGGTCGCGGCCCCTGGAGTTTCCTAGCTCACGCCCCGTAGGACAAGGGGAAAAGAGGGGAAGCAGCAGCACACGATAGAGAGAACCGAATAACAAGCTGAAGGTCAGGGGCCACAAGCAGACAAGGATAACGAAGAACGAGCCGAAGGTCAAGGGTCACGAGCAGACAGGGATAGTCGGGGACAAGCTAATAACGTAACAGAGAGACAGACGTAGCACACGGCAGGCAGGAACCCAAACACACAATGCCTAACAAACACGTTGATCAGCAAAGCAGGCTTGCAGTGCACAGGTTAATATAGTGTTCTGTGATAGGGCCTGGGGTGGAGTCAGGCTGGGAGGAGATTATAAAGGAAGCCAGGTGAAGGAGGTCTGGTCTCTAGATGAACACATGAGGAGGAAGGTAAGATGGCAGACAGACATTAATGCATATCCATGACACCAAGCTATTTGCTGAGAGGCATAGTGAGTATTTTACAGCTCTCATTTGTTTTTAAAAATGAAGAAAGAAAAAAAAAAAAATATATATATATATATATATATATATATATTTTTAAATTTTCAAAACTTTGTGACAAAAAGCGAGATCTGCAAAATACTCAACATACCTCTCAGCAAATAGCTTGGGGTGTATACTTTCCAAAATGGGGTCATTTGGGGGGGTTTTGTGCCATCTGGGCATTCCATGGCCTCCGAAACTGTGATAGGCAGTGAGGAGTGAAATCAAAAATTTACACCCTTAGAAAGCCTGAAGGCGGTGCTTGGTTTTCGGGGTCCTGTACGCGGCTAGGCTCCCAAAATGTCTCACACATGTGGTATCCCCATACTCAGGAGAAGCAACAGAATGTATTTTGGGGTGCAATTCCACATATAACCATGGCATGTCTGAGCATTATACCATTTAGTGACAACTTTTTGTACATTGTTTTTTTTTTGTCATTATTCAATCACTTGGGACAAAAAAAAAAATATTCAATGGGCTCAACATGCCTCTCAGCAAATAGCTTGGGGTGTCTACTTTCCAAAATGGGGTAATTTGGGGGGTTTTGAACTTTCCTGGCATTTTATGCACAACATTAGGAAGCTTATGTCACACATCATCCACTCTTCTAACCACTTGAAGACAAAGCCCTTTCTGACACTTTTTGTGTACATGAAAACATTTTTTTTTTTGCAAGAAAATTACGTTGAACCCCCAAACATTATATATTTTTTTAAAGCAAAGGCCCTACAGATTAAAATAGTGGGTGTTGCATTTTTTTTTCCACACAGTATTTGCGCAGCGATTTTTCAAACGCATTTTTTGGGGAAAAAACAAATTTTTTTTATATTTAATGCACTAAAACACACTATATTGCCCAAATGTTTGATGAAATAAAAAAAATGATCTTAGGCTGAGTACATGGATACCAAACACGACATGCTTTCAAATTGCGCACAAACGCGCAGCGGCGACAAACTACATACATTTTTAAAAGCATTTAAAAGCCTTTACAGGTTACCACATTAGATTTACAGAGGAGGTCTACTGCTAAAATTACTGCACTCGATCTGACCTTCGTGGTGATACCTCACATGCATGGTGCAATTGCTGTTTACATATGACGCTAGACTGACGCTTGCGTTCGCCTTTGTTTTTTTTTTTGTTTTTTTATTATTATTTATTTTGCTTTTTTATTTTTATCTGTTCCTTCCATTTTTTTTTTTTTACCATTTTTATTGTTATCTCAGGGAATGTAAATATCCCCTATGATAGCAATAGGTAGTGACAGGTACTCTTTTTTAGAAAAAAATTGGGGGGGGGGTTAGACCCTAGATCTTTCCTCTGCCCTCAAAGCATCTGACCACACCAAGATCGGTGTGATAAAATGCTTTCCCAATTTCCCAATGGCGCTGTTTATATCCGGGGGGGACATTCCCTCCCACTGCTTGTAAAAGCAGTCTAGAGGCTAATTATCTGCTAGGATTGCTTTTACATGAAAGCCAACCGCTGGCTGAAAAGAATGATACCAAGATGATACCTAAACCCACAGGCATCATTCTGGTATAACCATTCAAAATCCAGCAACATATCAGTACGTTGCTGGTCCTTGTTGGACATGTATTGTAATCTTTTTTTTCATGCAGCCTGTTGGCTGAACGAAAAAAAGAGATTGATCGGTGGGTATGCCCACCATTAGAATACCTCCCTTCATCCACCCACTTCTAATGATGGGCATACATGCATCATTTATATATACCGAAGCATGAGGGCATCCTCCCGCAAAAAAGTTATGCGTACACATGGTCGGACTTTTCCACGGGCAAGCCTCCGTCGGAATTTCGACCTTATGTACGCGGCATTAGGAGCAAAATCGCACCTCCGCCCCTGCTGCCCCCATGCTTCGGCATATATGCTCTTTTTTTTTAACTGTGGTGGTGAAATCACCTCCTACAGCGTTGGAGTCACGGCTTTATGTATCGTGGGAGCAAACGCTGTTGCTGTCAAGATAAATAAATCCGCGCTGCAACTGAATGGCATACCTGCTAAGCAAATGATGGTTAACATTAAAACAAAGTAACATTACAGTATACCAGTAAGACCTTACCATACCATGCCTGCAAAGCAAATACCAAAAAAAAAACTAGTAAAAAATAAAACATTTTTTTAACGCAACCTGTGCCTAAAATATATATATGCCGAAGCATGGGGGCATCCTCCCGCAAAAAAGTTATGCCGCGTACACACGGTCGGACTTTTCCACGGGCAAGCCTCTGTCTGAATTTCGACCGTATGTACGCGGCATTAGGAGCAAAATCGCTCCTCCGCCCCTGCTGCCCCCATGCTTTGGCATATATGCTCTTTTTTTTAACTGTGGTGGTGAAATCACCTCCTACAGCACTGGAGTCACGGCTTTATGTATCGTGGGAGCAAACGCTGTTGCTGTCAAGATAAATAATTCCACGCTGCAGCTGAATGGCGCACCTGAAAACAAAAAATTACATACCTGAAAAGCAAGCATCATAAAATATTGCAGAATAGAATACAGTAAAAAAAGAGCAGAACAATAGAGAGAAAATAGAAAGAGAGAGAGAACAATAAAACGACAACTATTTTTTTTTTTTTTATATATTTTTTTGTGTTTTTTTTGACGTTTTTTTTTACACTTTTTTTTGTAACTTTAACAACTGTAACAGTTCGGGTCTCTCAAAATGCAATGGCATCTTGGGAGACCCTGTGTAAGTGTGTCCTAGTCTGTGAAATGCTGTACCCTATGCTAAAACTTCACTTTTGTGTGGAAGCGTTCAAAACATTCACCAATGCAAAGACCAGGATTGTCAGGACAGAGTGGACAAAAATAACGGGTGTCACTCCTAAATCCGCGCTTGCTACAGACACAACATCTTTTTTGGGGGGCACGTTGGGTAGAGGTACTCTCAAGGACATACGGAAAATGCCTCTCATGCAGCCGGCTTACTGCATTTGGTTGGGGATGGTGAGGTGCAGATCGCCTGGATACAGGAGGTCTGTGACTATCTCATCCTGGAATTTTAGGAAGGATAAAGTCCCGCCTGAAGCTCTATATAGCACATGAGCGTTCAGCAAAGCCAATTGAAATAAGGATAGAGATACTTTTTTTTACCAGCGTCTCGCCTTACGGGCAATTAGATACGGCGCCAACAACTGGTCGTTGAGGTCCACCCCTCCCATATTTTGGTTATATTCGTGGACACAGAGGGGTTTCTCCACAACACCAGTCGCCGTACGAATTTGGACTGTCGTGTCTGTGTGAAGGGAGGTAAGAAGGAAAACATTATTATTATCCCTCAACTTCACAGCAAGCAAATTATTACACTTCAAGCAGGCTCTCTCCCCCAGCCTAAGATGGGAATCTACAAGCCCCTGAGGAAAGTCCCGGCGATTAGGTCGCACGGTGCCACATGCTCCAATCTGATGATCAAACAAGTGACTAAACAGTGGCACGCTCATGTAATAATTGTCCACATACAAGTGGTACCCATTTCCGAATAAGGGTGACAAAAAAGATCCACACTATCTTGCCAGCGCTCCCTATGTAATCTGGGCAGTTCTCCGGCTCTACCTGACTATCTTTTCCCTCATAAACCGTAAAGCTCCATACATAGCCTGTTGCCCTGTCACAGAACTTATAGAGCTTGACCCCGTATCTGGCACGCTTGCTGGGAAGGTACTGCTTGAAAGACAAGCGGCCAGAAAATTTAATCAGGGACTCATCAACGCAGACAACTTGATCAGGAATAAACAAGGCTGCAAAACGTTAGTTGAAGTGGTTTATGAGGGGCCGAATTTTGTAGAGCCGATCGTATTCAGGGTCTCCACGTGGACGACAAAGTTCATTGTCGTTGAAATGCATGAACCGCAAGATCTGCTCATATCGTTTCCTGGGCATGGAGGCAGAGAACACGGGCATGTGGTCAATTGGGTGCGTGGACCAATAAGCACGCATTGACGAGAATTTATGTGTGCCCATGTTCAGGGAAAGGCCCAGAAAGGTCTTAAATTCGGAAACCGTAATTGGTTTCCAATCTCTGGCAATGGAAGGCAACTGGGGATTAGCGGCGATGAATTGACCAGCATATAAATAACTCTGGTCCACAATAGATCTATAGAGATCTTCCGTGAAAAACAGCGAATAAAAATCAAGTGGCGTAAAATCAGCTGTTTCCACCTGAATACCGGGTTGGGCAGTGAATGGGGGAAGTACGGGTTCTGCAGAAGTGTTGGGCACCCAATCAGGATAGGCGAATTCTGCAGGAAGGGCACTATGGGCACGACGGGCCTGCCTTTGTCTTCTTCTTGGTGGCAGCGGGACACTACTTGTGCTTGCCAAATCGCCAGCTTGAACTGCACTTATGGGACTCGCCACGTCACCACGTGATACTGCAGTGCTGGATGTACGCCCAGGCTGTACTAGGCCGCTGGTGCTTGCCAGTTCACCAGAAGGAATAGCGGCGCTAGTACTACTCTGCTCCATAATACGAGAGCCCTGCGGTTCTTGCTCCTCAACAACATCAGAAGATCGGGATCGGGATCGGGTACACCTGACCTTAGCAGGGACCTCACCTTCGTCGTCAATGCTATCTGACATGGAGCCGCTGACTTCACTGTCTTCTACGGGAATGTATTCTGAGCCTGAATCTGACAGATAAGTGACCTCCTCTTCACTATCTGTCATGCTCAGAGTCTCGTAGGCCTCTTTACTAGTGTACCTTCGATTTGCCATTTTGGGCTCTAAATTTAGTGGTACACTAGTAAGATTCACAGGTAAAAAAGCACCTGACTGTCAGCAAATGTATCAAACGCTTCAAAAAAAAAAACTGTTAGCAATCGCAGGGATCAGGCCTGTCTCTGCGAATGCTGCAGTTATGTGTGTTGTGTTTGGTAAGTGACAGTGATCGATCGAAACTGTACTTGGGTGGGCTGGGCTGGGCGGAGGGGCTAAACGCAGGTGCTAGCAGGTATCTGGGCTAATCCCGCTAACACTGCATTTTTGGGAACCCTAAACCGCTGGGGACGCTAGTAAAGATCTGATCAGATACTATACCACTAAGGGAGGTGTATGCTTTGCCCGTGGGTGTTAGCGTTACTGGCACTAACCTGATGCTGCCTGAGGCGACGCAGACCCTCTCTGACACTAAAACCTAATTGATATCACCCGCCGGGTGATCAGGGGGTTAAACCTTTATTGGGTTATATACGGCGGGTGCCCTGATGCTATAAAAGGCAAACTAACCAACCAGTGTCACCCGTAACACTTATATGGTGATCACTGGTGAAAGGGTTACCTAGGGGCAATCAGGGGGTTAAAACCTTTATTAGGTTATATATGGGGGTACCTGACGCTATATAAAAACCTGACGGGTAACCTAAATAACGAAATAACTAACTGGATAACCAGTGTCACCAGTGACACTTATACGGTGATCACTGGTGAAAGGGTTAACTCTAGGGGCAATCAGGGGGTTAAAATAATATATGGGGGTACCTGACGCTATAAAAACCTGCGGCAAACCTAAAAATAAATAACTGGCTACCTAGGGCACCACCGAGACTAATACAGCGATCGGAAAAACGATCGCTTAGTGACGCTGGTGTTAGGGGGTGAAAGAGTTACCTGGGGGGCGATCAAGGGGTTAAACCTTTATTAGGGGGGTTAGGGGGCTACCCTGGACCTAAAGGGGCCTAAACCTAACTGCCCTGCAACTGTTTACTGTCACAAATGACACTGATTGCAGTGATCAGTAAAAAAATGACCACTGCAAACGGTGCACTGTGACTGGGGGTACTGGGGGTGATCTGGGGGGTGTAAGTGTGCCTACATGTACTGGTGTCAGTGTAGTGTTGGTGCACTTACTGTGAGATGTCTTCTCTCCTCGCGCCGGACCGAAAAGACCGCCGCATGGAGAGATGACATCACTTCCTCTGCCTGTGTTTACATTACACAGGCAGAGGAAGATTCTCATTCGCCAGGAGCGATCGCGAGGGGGTGGCCGGAAACCAATGGCCGCCCCCTCATCACGGATCGCTCCCGCACCAAAAACCACCGCTCACTGTACCGGAGGGGGGTCCGATCGGTACAGGTACGTGATTGTGCCTGTCCGTGCCATTTTGCCGACGTATATATACAGTGAGCGGTTGTTAAGTGGTTAAGAAGGCCATGATGGAACCAATCTAATATTCTGCTAAGCAGTGCCCCCAGCTTCTCTCCTCCTCACCAGGATATCATACCGAAGCTCTCGACCAAATAAACTTAAGTAATATAGAAAGGGTTGATCGAAAAAATAAACGTGGGATCCGGATCGGAATAGTTTGAAAAAAATAGAGAAGTCTAGGGAGGATGTTAATTTTAAAGAGGGACATCCTTCCCAGCTAGGAATGACCACCTCTTAAAACGATACTGCATGTTATTCAGAAGCGGACAGTAATTTAACAAATTTACAATTTTGAAGTTGCAAAGGTATTTGAACTCCTGGATATTTTATAGAGTGCTGCGCCCACTGAAATGGAAATTTATTTGCAATGGAGTCTCGTGTACCTGCCAGAAGTGATCTATCTAAACCATATGATTTGGTAGCAATAATTTTAAAACGACTTAAAGTGCCATATAATTTAATTTCCTTTACTAGTGAAGGGAAAGCTATTATCGGTTCGGTGATATGGAACAAGAGATCATTTGCAAATAAACTAATCTTATATTGTTTGCCAGCAATGTCCACGCCTTGTATTGAATTATTGGAGTGTAAAGCAACCCCTAAGTGTTCCATTGCCAATATATACAGAAGCGGTGAAAGAGGACATCCTTGCCGGGTCCCATTAGATATAGAAACTGGGTCTGAGAGTAAACCATTTACCCTAATCCTAGCTGTTGGGCATGAATAATGGGCCATTATTTTATGGATAAAACCTGGGGATAAGCCAATTTGCTCCAATATTGCTTTCAAAAATGCCCAGTTTAAGCGATCAAACGCTTTTTCCGCATCAATTGAGAGAAGACAAAGAGGGATCTTTCGTGATTGACAATTCGAGATAAGGGAAATTATTTAAATATTATTATGTTGTGCTTCACGAGTGTGGACAAAACCAACCTGGGCAAGACTAATAATAGATGGAACAACCAATTGAAGTCTAGCCACCAGTAGTTTAGCATATGTTTTAAGGTCAACATTGATTAAAGATATTGGACGGTAGCTTGAGCATTCAGCTGGGTCTTTTTGATCGTTGGGGATAAGAGTAATATGAGCCTCTTGTGATTGCAGAGAAAAAACACGAGTCAGAGATTGAATTGAATGTAACCTCCATGATGGGAGCTAAAGTATCTTGAAACTGTTTATCGAAAACACTTAAAAAGCCGTCTGGGCCCAGGCTCTTGCCTGAAGGAAGTACATTAATCGCAAGTATTTCCTCAATGAGGAAACAGCAGACTGGTCTAATCTAGGCAAGGCGGTGTTTGAAATGTATTTAGGGAGCTTTTCGCAGCACCCCGTGTTCGTCAAGTTTGTGGAGGGGTTTGGCATGTTATAAAGATTCTTATAGTACTCATGAAATGTTGAAGCAACATCCTCGGATGATTGCACCAGTCCCTTTTTAGAGAATCGCAGTTTGGAAATGTATATACATCCTATTTTTGTACATATAGAGTTAGCTAACCGTCTACCAATCTTATTTCCAAACTCATAGCTAGTTCTACGCATGCAGTCCTTATGTCGATAATACATCTGGTCAAGTAGCTGTAGAAGATCCTTGCGTTTCTCTTCCAATTGTTGGAAAAGATAAGCCGCAAGAGTACCTTTATGGGTGAGCTCTAACGTATGGACTTCTTGTATAAGCCTTGTAATTTCTATAGTGTTCTTTTTTCAAAGGGGCACCCTCTGAAATAAGGGTCCCTCTAATTACACATTTCAAGGCCTCCCATTTGAGCGATTGCGCTGCTGTGTTCGCCTAATTGCGTCCAATTGCCTCGCAGGTCAGTTTATCTTTTAAAAAAATCTCATTCAACCTTCATGATGAGGTTTGGAGAAATGTGGTAAATTGACTGAAAAAAATTATGGAAAATGGTCCGACCAGAGTTGGGATCCAATAGACGCCTGTGGTTGCCAGCTAAGCATATTAAGACAAAAAATAAATCTATTCTACTGTAAGTGGAATGAGATAGAGAATGACAGGTGTAGTCCCGTTCAGTTGGATGTAATACCCGCCACAAATCTACTAATTACAGATCATGTTGGCAGGGCTTTAACCTGCTAAGTTGGGGAAGAGAAAAACTGATAGGTTGAGGTTGAATCTAATGATGAATCAAGTATAATATTTAGATCTCCTCCCAGTACTATCCTCCCATTTGCCAGAGAGCCCACTTTATGTAGGAATCTGTCAATGGTTAGGAGCGTACACATTGATTAAAGTAAATGGTATTTTGTTTATTTTTCATTTAAGAAAAATAAATCTTCCCCCTGTGTCGTAGACCTCCTAAACATCAGAGACTGAGGTATGAAAACCTATGGCCACACCTTTAGATTTACTTATTGGGTTATTACAGAGATACCACTTAGCATGACAACGCGCGGGCATAGCTGGGACTGATGAGGTTTTAAAATGTGTCTCCTGTAAAAAAACAAAAAACACATGAACTCTGTTTATGCATGTTTCATAAAAGTTGTGACCGTTTCTGTGGAATATTTTTTTTTTTTAAAGGTAAATTTTTTATTAAGTTTTTTTTTTCAAAACAAGACATACAATAGACAACAAACAGACACACATGGAGCGAACATCGCCCAATCCAGTACAGTGCAAAAAATGTTTTTTTAGAAATCTGGTAAACAATTGGCATATATCAGGAAGACAATATTCAGTCACATTTTTATGGAGCAGGAGAGACAGTGCTCTCAGAATCAACCCAGTAGCCCCAAACCTTCCTGAATTTTTTCGGACACCCTCTAGCCTCATATGTCAGTTTGTATAATGATACAGCATGGTTAATATTTGTGAGCCAGAAGGCAATAGTGGGCAAAGATGGAGACTTCCAATGGAAGGTTATTGCTTTCTTAGCATAAAACAATACTATTCTCAGAAATGTTTGTGTATTCTCGGATATACTATCATCATCAATATAACCCAGTAAACACCTTAACCACTTAAGCCCCGGACCATTTCGGGCCATTAGGACCAAGCCTGTTTTTGGGATTCGGCACTGCGCTGCTTTAACTGTAAATTGTGCGGACATGCAATGTTGTACCCAAATTAAATTTGCGTCCTTTTCTTCCCACAAATAGAGCTTTCTTTTAATGGTATTTGATTGCCTCTGCGATTTTTATTTTTTGCGATATAAACAGAAAAAGACCGAAAATTTTGAAAAAAAATGATATTTTCTACTTTTTGTTATAAGAAAAATCGAATAAACTCAATTTTAGTCATACATTTAGGCCAAAATGTATTCAGCCACATGTCTTTAGTAAAAAAAATGTCAATAAGCGTATATTTATTGGTTTGCGCAAAAGTTATAGCGTTTACAAACTAGGGTACATTTTCTGAAATTTACACAGCTTTAAATTTATGACTGCCTATCTCATTTCTTGAGGTGCTAAAATGGCAGGGCAGTACAAAACCCCCCCAAATGACCCCATTTTGGAAAGTAGACACCCCAAGGAAATTGCTGAGAGGCATGTTGAGCCCATTGAATATTTTTTTTTTCGTCCCAAGTGATTGAATAATGACAAAAAAAAAAAAAAAATTACAAAAAGTTGTCACTAAATGATATATTGCTCACACATGCCATGGTTATATGTGGAATTGCACCCCAAAATACATTCTGCTGCTTCTCCTGGGTACGGGGATACCACATGTGTGGGACTTTTTAGGAGCCTAGCCACGTACGGGACCCCGGAAACCAAGCACCGCCTTCAGGATTTCTAAGGGCGCAAATTTTTGATTTCACTCCTCACTACCTATCACAGTTTCGAAGGCCATAAAATGCCAAAATAGCACAAACCCCCCCCAAATGACCCCATTTTGGAAAGTAGACACCCCAAGCTATTTACTGAGAGGCATGTTCAGTCCATGGAATATTTTATATTTTGCCACAAGTTGCGGGAATATGACAAACTTTTTTTTTCTTTCACAAAGTTGTCACTAAATGATATATTGCTCACACATGCCATGGGCATATGTGAAATTATACCCCAAAATACATTCTGCTGCTTCTCCTGAGTACGGGGATACCACATGTGGGACTTTTTGGGAGCCTAGCCGCGTACGGGACCCCAAAAACCAAGCACCGCCTTCAAGGTTTCTAAGGGCATAAATTTTTGATTTCACTCCTCACTACCTATCACAGTTTTGAAGGCCATAAAATGCCAAGATGGCACAAAACCCCCCCAAATGACCCCATTTTGGAAAGTAGACACCCCAAGCTATTTGCTGAGAGGCATGTTGACCCCATTGAATATTTTTTTTTGTCCCAAATGATTGAATAATGACAAAAAGAAAAAAAAAAAATGTACAAAAAGTTGTCACTAAATGATATATTGCTCACACATGCCATGGTTATATGTGGAATTGCACCCCAAAATACATTCTGCTGCTTTTCCTGAGTACGGGGATACCACATGTGTGGGACTTTTTGGGAGCCTAGCCGCGTACAGGGCCCCAAAAACCAAGCACCGCCTTCAGGATTTCTAAGGGCGTAAATTTTTGATTTCACTCCTCACTACCTATCACAGTTTTGAAGGCCATAAAATGCCAAAATAGCACAAAACCCCCCCAAATTACCCCATTTTGGAAAGTAGACACCCCAAGCTATTTGCTGAGAGGCATGTTGAGTCCATGGAATATTTTATATTTTGCCACAGGTTGCGGGAATATGACAAACTGTTTTTTTTTTGCACAAAGTTGTCACTAAATGATATATTGCTCACACATGCCATGGGCATATGTGAAATTACACCCCAAAATACATTCTGCTGCTTCTCCTGAGTACGGGGGTACCACATGTGTGGGACTTTTTGGGAGCCTAGCCGCGTACGGGACCCCAAAAACCAAGCACCGCCTTCAAGGTTTCTAAGGGCATAAATTTTTGATTTCGCTCCTCACTACCTATCACAGTTTTGAAGGCCATAAAATGCCAAGATGGCACAAAACCCCCCAAATGACCCCATTTTGGAAAGTAGACACCCCAAGCTATTTGCTGAGAGGCATGTTGAGCCCATTGAATATTTTTATTTTTTTGTCCCAAATGATTGAATAATGACAAAAAGAAAAAAAAAAATGTACAAAAAGTTGTCACTAAATGATATATTGCTCACACATGCCATGGTTATATGTGAAATTACACCCCAAAATACATTCTGCTGCTTCTCCTGAGTACGGGGATACCACATGTGTGGGACTTTTTGGGAGCCTAGCCGCGTACGGGACCCCAAAAACCAAGCACCGCCTTCAAGGTTTCTAAGGGCATAAATTTTTGATTTCACTCCTCACTACCTATCACAGTTTTGAAGGCCATAAAATGTCAAAATAGCCCAAAACCCCCACAAATGACCCCATTTTGGAAAGTAGACACCCCAAGCTATTTGCTGAGAGGCATGGTGAGTATTTTACAGCTCTCATTTGTTTTTGAAAATTAAGAAAGACATTTTTTTTCTTTTTTTTTTTCTTTTTTTACATTTTCAAAACTTTGTGACAAAAAGCGAGATCTGCAAAATACTCAACATACCTCTCAGCAAATAGCTTGGGGTGTCTACTTTCCAAAATGGGGTCATTTGGGGGGGGGGGGGTTTGTGCCATCTGGGCATTCCATGGCCTCCGAAACTGTGATAGGCAGTGAGGAGTGAAATCAAAAATTTACACCCATAGAAATCCTGAAGGCGGTGCTTGGTTTTTGGGGTCCCGTACGCGACTAGGCTCCCAAAAAGTCCCACACATGTGGTATCCCCGTACTCAGGAGAAGCAACAGAATGTATTTTGGGGTGTAATTCCACATATGCCCATGGCATGTTTGAGCAATATATAATTTAGTGACAACTTTTTGTACATTTTTTTTTTTTGGTCATTATTCAATCACTTGGGACAAAAAAAAAAAATATTCAATGGGCTCAACATGCCTCTCAGCAAATAGCTTGAGGTGTCTACTTTACAAAATGGGGTCATTTGGGGGGGTTTTGAACTGTCCTGGCATTTTATGCACAACATTAGGAAGCTTATGTCACACATCATCCACTCTTCTAACCACTTGAAGACAAAGCCCTTTCTGACACTTTTTGTTTACATGAAAGACAATTTTTTTTTGCAAGAAAATTATGTTGAACCCCCAAACATTATATATTTTTTTAAAGCAAAGGCCCTACAGATTAAAATAGTGGGTGTTACATTTTTTTTTTCCACACAGTATTTGCGCAGCGATTTTTCAAACGCATTTTTTGGGGGAAAAACACACTTTTTTTATTTTTAATGCACTAAAAAACACTATATTGCCCAAATGTTTGATGAAATAAAAAAGATGATCATAGGCCGAGTACATGGATACCAAACACGACATGCTTTAAAATTGCGCACAAACGCGCAGCGGCGACAAAACTACATTCATTTTTAAAAGCATTTAAAAGCCTTTACAGGTTACCACGTTAGATTTACAGAGGAGGTCTACTGCTAAAATGACTGCCCTCGATCTGACCTTTGCGGTGATACCTCACATGCATGATGCAATTGCTGTTTACATATGACGCTAGACCGACGCGTGCGTTCGCCTTTGCGCAATAGCAGGGGGGGACAGCGGTGCTTTTTTTTTTTTTTTTTATTATTTATTTGGCTTTTTTATTTTATTTTTAAACTGTGCCTTCCATATTTTATTTTTTTACCATTTTTATCGTTATCTCAGGGAATGTAAATATCCCCTATGATAGCAATAGGTAGTGACAGGTACTCTTTTTTTGAAAAAAATTGGGGGGTTAGACCCTAGATCTTTCCTCTGCCCTCAAAGCATCTGACCACACCAAGATCGGTGTGATAAAATGCTTTCCCAATTTCCCAATGGCGCTTTTTATATCCGGGGGGGGACATTCCCTCCCACTGCTTGTAAAAGCAGTCTAGAGGCTAATTATCTGCTAGAATTGCTTTTACATGAAAGCCGGCTGCTGGCTGAAAAGAATGATACCAAGATGATACCTAAACCCGCAGGCATCATTCTGGTATAAACATTCAAAGTCCAGCAACATACCAGTACGTTGCTGGTCCTTGTTGGACATGTATTGTAATCTTTTTTTTCATACAGCCTATTGGCTGAACGAAAAAAAGAGATTGATTGGTGGGTATGCCCACCATTAGAATACCTCCCTTCATCCACCCACTTCTAATGATGGGCATATATGCCGAAGCATGGGGGCATCCTCCCGCAAAAAAGTTATGCCGCGTACACACGGTCAAGCCTTCGTCGGAATTTCGACCGTATGTACGCGGCATAAAAGGTTATGCCGCGTACACACGGTCGGACTTTTCCACGGATAAGCCTCCGTTGGAATTTCGACCGTATATACGCGGCATTAGGAGCAAAATCGCTCCTCCGCCCCTGCTGCCCCCATGCTTCGGCATATATGCTCTTTTTTTTAACTGTGGTGGTGAAATCACCTCCTACAGCGTTGGAGTCACGGCTTTATGTATCGTGGGAGCAAACGCTGTTGCTGTCAAGATAAATAGATCCGCGCTGCAACTGAATGACGTACCTGCTAAGCAAATGGTGGTTAACATTAAAACAAAGTAACATTACAGTACAACAGTAAGACCTTACCATGCCATACCTGCAAAGCAAATACCAAAACAAAACCTAGTAAAAAATAAAAAAATGTTTTAACGCAACCTGTGCCTAAAATATATATATGCCGAAGCATGGGGGCATCCTCCCGCAAAAAAGTTATGCCGCGTACACACGGTCGGAATTTCGACCGTATGTACGCGGCATTAGGAGCAAAATCGCTCCTCCGCCCCTGCTGCCCCCATGCTTCGGCATATATGCTCTTTTTTTTAACTGTGGTGGTGAAATCACCTCCTACAGCGTTGGAGTCACGGCTTTATGTATCGTGGGAGCAAACGCTGTTGCTGTCAAGATAAATAGATCCGCGCTGCAACTGAATGACGTACCTGCTAAGCAAATGGTGGTTAACATTAAAACAAAGTAACATTACAGTACAACAGTAAGACCTTACCATGCCATACCTGCAAAGCAAATACCAAAACAAAACCTAGTAAAAAATAAAAAAATGTTTTAACGCAACCTGTGCCTAAAATATATATATGCCGAAGCATGGGGGCATCCTCCCGCAAAAAAGTTATGCCGCGTACACACGGTCGGAATTTCGACCGTATGTACGCGGCATTAGGAGCAAAATCGCTCCTCCGCCCCTGCTGCCCCCATGCTTCGGCATATATGCTCTTTTTTTTAACTGTGGTGGTGAAATCACCTCCTACAGCACTGGAGTCACGGCTTTATGTATCGTGGGAGCAAACGCTGTTGCTGTCAAGATAAATAATTCCGCGCTGCAGTTGAATGGCGCACCTGAAAACAAAAAATTACATACCTGAAAAGCAAGCATGATAAAACATTGCAGAATAGAATACAGTAAAAAAAGAGCAGAACAATAGAGAGAAAATAGAGAGAGAGAGAGAACAATAAAACGACAACTATTTTTGGTTTTTTTATTTTATATTTTTTTTGTGTTTTGTTTTTTACGTTTTTTTTTTCTTTTTTACACTTTTTTTTGTAACTTTACAACTGTAATGGTTCGGGTCTCTCAAAATGTAATGGCATCTTGGGAGACCCTGTGTAAGTGTGTCCTAGTCTGTGAAATGCTGTACCCTACGCTAAAACTTCACTTTTGAGTGGTAGCGTTCAAAACATTCACCTTGGCAAAGACCAGGCTTGTCAGGACAGAGTGGACAAAAACTACGGGTGTCACGCCTAAATCCGCGCTTGCTACAGACACGACATCTTTTTTGGGGGTGGCTTTGGGTAGGGGTACTCGGGAGGACATACGAATAATGCCTCTCATGCAGCCGGCTTACTGCATTTGGTTGGGGATGGTGAGGTGCAGAACCGCCTGGATACAGGAGTTCTGTGACTATCTCATTCTGGAATTTTAGAAGAGATAACGTCCCGCCTGAAGCTCTGTATAGCACATGAGCGTTCAGCAAAGCCAATTGGAATAATGATAGAGACACTTTTTTGTACCAGCGTCTCGCCTTACGGTCAATTAGATACGGCGCCATCAACTGGTCGTTGAGGTCCACCCCTCCCATATTTTGGTTATATTCGTGGACACAGAGGGGTTTCTCCACAACACCAGTCGCCGTACGAATTTGGACTGTCGTGTCTGCATGAAGGGAGGTAAGAAGGAAAACATTCTTATTGTCCCTCCACTTCATAGCGAGCAAGTTATTACACTTCAAGCAGGCTCTCTCCCCCAGCCTAAGACGGGCATCTACAAGCCGCTGGGGAAAGCCCCGGCGATTAGGTCGCACGGTGCCACATGCTCCAATCTTATGATCAAACAAGTGACTAAACAGTGGCACGCTCGTGTAATAATTGTCCACATACAAGTGGTACCCCTTTCCGAATAAGGGTGACACCAAGTTCCACACTATCTTGCCAGCGCTCCCTATGTAATCCGGGCAGTTGACCGACTCAATCTGACTGTCTTTTCCCTCATAAACCGTAAAGTTCACTACATAGCCTGTTGCCCTGTCACAGAACTTGTAGAGCTTGACCCCGTATCTGGCACGCTTGCTGGGAAGGTACTGCTTGAAAGACAAGCGGCCAGAAAATTTAATCAGGGACTCATCAACGCAGACAACTTGATCGGGAGTAAACAAGGCTGCAAAACGTTCGTTGAAGTGGTTTATGGGGGGCCGAATTTTATAGAGCCGGTCGTATTCAGGGTCCCCACGTGGACGACAAAGTTCATTGTCGTTGAAGTGCATGAACCGCAAAATCTGCTCGTATCGTGCCCTGGACATGGAGGCAGAGAACACGGGCATGTGGTCAATTGGGTGCGTGGACCAATAAGCACGCAATGACGGAAATTTATGTGTGCCCATGTTGAGGGAAAGGCCCAGAAAGGTCTTAAATTCGGAAACCGTAATTGGTTTCCAATTTCTGGCAATTTTAGGCAACTGGGGGTTAGCGGCGATAAATTGACCAGCATATAAATTACTCTGGTCCACAATAGATCTATAGAGATCTTCCGTGAAAAACAGCGAATAAAAATCGATTGGCATAAAATCAGCTGTTTCCACCTGAATACCGGGTTGGGCAGTGAATGGGGGAAGTACGGGTTCTGCAGAAGTGGTGGGGACCCAATCAGGATAGGCGAATTCTGCAGGAAGGGCAGTATGGGCACGACGGGCCTGCCTTTGTCTTCTTGGTGGCAGCGGGACACTACTTGTGCTTGCCACCTCGCCAGCTTGAACTGCACTTATGGGACTCGCCACGTCACCAAGTGTTACTGCAGTGCTGGATGTACGTCCAGGCTGTACTAGGCCGCTGGTGCTTGCCAGTTCACCAGAAGGAATAGCGGCGCTAGTACTACTCTGCTCCATGATACGAGAGACCTGCGGTTCTTGCTCCTCAACAACCTCAGAAGATCGGGATCGGGTACGCCTGACCTTAGCAGGGACCTCAACTTCGTCGTCAGAGCTATCTGACGTGGGGCCGCTGACGTCACTGTCTTCTACGGGAAGATATTCTGAGCCTGAATCTGACGGATACGTGACCTCCTCTTCACTATCTGTCATGCTCAGAATCTCGTAGGCCTCTTTACTAGTGTACCTTCGACTTGCCATTTTGGGCTCTAAATTTAGGGGTACACTAGTAAGATTCACAGGAAAAAAAGCACCTGACTGTCGTCAGCAAATATATCAAACGCTACAAAAAAACTGTTAGCGATCGCAGGGATCAGGCCTGTCTCTGCGAACGCTGCAGTTATGTGTGTTGTGTTTGGTAAGTGACAGTGATCGATCGATACTGCACTTGGGTGGGCTGGGCTGGGCGGAGGGGCTAAACGCAGGTACTAGCAGGTATCTGGGCTGATCCCGCTAACACTGCGTTTTTGGGAACCCTAAACCGCTGGGGATGCTAGTATAGATCTGTTTAGATACTATACCACTAAGGGAGGTGTATGCTTTGCGCGTGGGTGTTAGCGTTACTGGCACTAACCTAACACTGCCTGGGGCGACGCAGACCCTCTCTGGCGCTAAAACCTAATTGATCTCACCCGCCGGGCGATCAGGGGGGTTAAACCTTTATTGGGTTATATACGGCGGGTGCCCTGATGCTATAAAAAGCAAACTAATCAACCAGCGTCACCCGTAACCTTTATATGGTGATCACTGGTGAAAGGGTTAACTAGGGGCAATCAGGGGGTTAAAACCTTTATTAGGTTAAATATGGGGGTACCTGACACCAATAAAAACCTGCGGCGAACCTAAAAAAAAAATAACTGCCTATCTAAAACACCAGCGACACGAATACAGCGATCGGAAAAACAATCGCTTAGTGACGCTGAAGTTAGGGGGTGAAAGGGTTACCTGGGGGGTGATCAAGGGGTTAAACCTTTATTAGGGGGGGTTAGGGGGCTACCCTGGACCTAAAGGGGCCTAATCCTAACTGCCTTGCAACTTTTTACAATCACAGATGACACTAAATGCAGTGATCAGTAAAATAAATGATCACTGCAATCAGTGACACTGTGATTGGGGGCTTTGGGGTGACCTGGGGGGTGATCTGGGGGTGACTGGGGGGTGATTTGTGTGCCTATGTGTACCTACGTGTCAGTGGACTGTTGGAGCACTAACCTCTGTCTTCACTCCTCGGCGCCGGGAACGAAAAGACCGCGGCGAGGGAGATGACATCACTTCCTCCAGCCTGTGTTTACATCACATGGCGGAGGAAGCAATTTCATTGGCCGGGAGCGATCGCGAGGGGGGGGGCGGAATCGAGCGGCCGCCCCCTCATGCCTGATCGCTCCCGAACACTTAACGGCCGCTCACTGCAGTGAAGGGGGGTCCGGATGGACCCCCCAACTGCACAAAGGCGATCACGTAGATCTACGTGATTCTGCCTGTCCGTGCCATTCTGCCGACGTAAATCGGCGGTGGGCGGTCGTTAAGTGGTTAAAGGATTACAGACATAAGGTAATTGTGTCAATGAACTAATGAAGGCCGTGACCTCTGACCAGAACTTCCTGATCGGAGCACACTCCCACATTAAATGAAAGAACGTGCCATCAGCCATGCCGCAACAAGAGCATAATGCAGAGGGCAATCTATTCAGTTTAAATAGTAAGCATGGAGTAAAGTAGGATCTGTATAACAATTTAGTTTGTATTACCTTGTCACGAGAAGAGATGACAGAGGGAACCTGGAGGGGCAAAAGCTCCTGCCAGATTTCCTCCGTCAGCTCAGGAATATCAGCTCTCCAGCTGGCAGCCGTCTTGCTCAGCCTTTGGGTCGTGGAATGCAGAAGGGACCTATAATATGTAGAAACTAGCTTGGTGTGAGAGGAGTCGGTCAACATACGTTCCAGTGGGGAGAGTTGAATGGATATGTTGCGAAGACCAAACTGCGTTGCTGCAGTGTGGCGTATCTGTAGGTAGAGGAAGTAAGCTGTGCGTGGTAGATTGTAATCTCTACGAAATTCATCGAAAGAACGAAACACATTGTCTGAGAATAAATGCAAAATAGTTTTTACCCCCCTTTTCGACCAGAATCCCCCGTTGGATCTGCGGAAGAACTCTGGTAGAGTCGGGTTCCCCCAGAGTGGAGTGTTCGGCGAGTAAGTATTACTGTCAGTGAACAACTGTAGTTTTGTTAGCTTAATAAGCCTTATAGTCATTGCCAGGACACTCGTACCCTCCCGCCCTCTAAGGGACATACGATAAATAAGGGTTCTGCAGGGATTCGTAGGAGGTAAGAATACCAGCCTCCAAGGCAGTGGCTGCATTGTTGGCTTCAGGAAAAAACCACCAATGTGCATGAGCTAATTGTGAGGCAATATAATAGGTGTGAAGGCAGGGTAAGGCCAATCCCCCCTCCAGTACCGGTAACTGGAGGGTGATCTTGGCAATCCTGACTACTCCTCCCCTCCATAAAAAGGAAGTAAAGATGGAGTCTATTTCTTTAAATTTAAGCTTAGTGACATATATTGGTGAATTACCCAATACATACAGAAATCGTGGCAGGAATATAATTTTAAAAATATTAATCCTGCCCGATATGGTAAGTGGGAGATTTGCCCAGGTTTTGAATGTGGTCTTCATTCTCCCTATAAGGGGGTCTATATTGAGTTTAGCGTAAGAGGTAATAGGGAGCTGTACCATAACTCCTAAATATCGGAAGGAGGTGACTATTTGTAGTGGGCAAGAGGAAGGTAGCCTGGGTGGGTCTGCCTGGTCAATCTGAAATTGGATGGACTTGTCCCAGTTAACCCAGAACAAAAATGCCCAAACTTGTCAATCTCCAGCAGGACTGGGAGAGATGACTGGGGGTCCGACAAATAGATCAACATGTCGTCAGCATAAAGAGACACCTCCTCCAGACCCCCAATCGTCAGGCCTGCAAGATCTTATGAGTGCTGCCAAGGGCTCTATCGCCAGTGCAAAGAGCAACGGCGACAGAGGGCACCCCTGTCTGGTGCCCTCTTTATCAGGAAAGGGATCAGACACGGCTGCGTTCACCCTCAGTCGAGCAGTGGGCTTCGAATATAACAACTGGACCCATCTGATGAAGGTACTGCCAAAACCAAACTTTGCCAAGACCTCCAGCAGATAAGGCCACTCGACTGAATCAAATGCCTTGTGTGCGTCTAAGGCCAGAATAGCCCTGGAACCCATCTCCGCATGAGTGGCCTGAAGATTGGTGATCAATCTCCGCAGTGTCATGGATATGCATTAATGTCTGTCTGCCATCTTACCTTCCTCCTCATGTGTTCATCTAGAGACCAGACCTCCTTCACCTGGCTTCCTTTATATCTCCTCCCAGCCTGACTCCACCCCAGGCCCTATCACTGAACACTATATTAACCTGTGCACTGCAAGCCTGCTTTGCTGATCAACGTGTTTGTTAGGCATTGTGTGTTTGGGTTCCTGCCTGCCGTGTGCTACGTCTGTCTCTCTGTTACGTTATTGGCTTGTCCCCGACCATCCCTGTCTGCTCGTGACCCTTGACCTTCGGCTCGTTCTTCGTTATCCTTGTCTGCTTGTGGCCCCTGACCTTCGGCTTGTTATTCGGTTCTCTCTATCGTGTGCTGCTGCTTCCCCTTATCCTACGGGGCGTGAGCTAGGAAACTCCAGGGGCCGCGACCTGGTCCCAGCCTGCAGCGTAACATCCTCACCACTAGAGGCCCTGGAGAAGACCAGCTGGGTCTTAGACTCCGCGCCCTGGGGAATCTTGGCTCTCGCTTCCGTTGGGATCCCGGTTGCGCTCCTCTGGTCCCGCTTTCCACAACCACCCAGTTTCCTATCCACAGAAGCCAGCCATAGGGTTCACTACCTCGCGGTGCACTCCTGTCCCCCTACGGTGTGCATCTGTCACCTGGCCACAGGTGACCCTGACACGCAGGTTGATGGAGGTCGATCGCCCAGGAATGAACCCAGTTTGGTCCGCACCAATAATGGTAGTAATAACGGTGTTCAATCGCCGGGCGAGCACCTTGGCCAAAATCTTAACATCCGAGTTGATGAGTGATATTGGTCTGTAAGATTCACATAGGAGGTGATCCTTATGTGGCTTAGGAATGAGGACAATCAGCGCCTCCGACATAGAGGGGGGTAGCTGTCCCCTTTTCATAGCAAAATCATATACCCTGCTTAGATGTGGTATAAGCAAATCTTTGTATTGCAAATACCACTCGATGGTTAACCCATCCAGTCCTGGTGTTTTGTTTCTGGCAAAGGATTGGATAGCCTCCCCAATTTCCTCAGTTGTCAGAGGAGCGTCAAGATCTGACGCCTGCTGGGTCTGAAGTCTGGGCAACGAAATGTCCGCAAGATAGTCATCCAATTCCACAATAGTGTAGTGAGCTCTAGTAGCATATATGGAGGAGTAAAAGGAGATAAAGGCTTCCATGATCTCATTGTTCTGTTCTACCACTATGCCCTCTGCTCTCTTAATTCTGGGTATGCTGCATGCTGATAGTCAGGTTTAGAAAGATATGCCAACAAACGGCTGTTCTTGTCACCAAACTCAAAGATTCGCTGATTCTGGTATAACAGCTTCTTCTGGGTGCGTTCCAAAAGCACTAGGTCCATTTCTCTGGACCCATGCTTCCAGGCAGCATGTGTCTCAGGAGAGGGAGTCGTGGTATAAGCGACTTCTGCCTCCCTGAGAGCCCCCTCTGCATCCATCAACTTGGACATAGAGGCCTTGCGTGTCTGACCAACCGCCGCAGCAAAAGAGCCACGTGTAGTGGCCTTAAAGGCATCCCATACCACTGGAACGGATGCACTCTGTTTATTAAGTAGCCAGTATGATTTCATCTCCGTCATACATTGGTTCACCACGATCTCATCCGCCAACCACAGTGGGCTCAGTCGCCACACCTGATAGGAGGGCGAGGTCCACCATCAAAGGAGAATGGTCGGATATCGCCCTAGGGAGGTATTTAACCTCTGATACCATGGAAAGTAGATCCGACGAGACCAGACACAAATCTATACGAGACAGAGTACCGTGTGACTCAGAGCGACACGAATACTCCCTCCTGTCCGCATGCTTCCACCTCCAGGCCTCCACCAAGTCAAATTGATTTAAGAAGGAACCCAGTGGAGTGGGGGGGGTAATGAAGAGCAACGTAACCTGTCTATGGAATTATCCAGTACTGTATTATAGTCACCCGCTATTAGCAAAGGACCCTCTGCTATTGCCAGAATGGAGGTCATAACTCTTTCAAAGAACAATTTAGTATAGGGGGGAGGGGCATACAGGCTAGTCACGGTATATGGTCTTCCCATAAGTTTGAGTACAACAACTACAAAACACCCTTGCGGGTCCAGTTTAACATGCTTAATACTAACCGAGGCTGATTTAGCTATTAGGATGGAGGTCCCCCTGGCATATGTGGAGTATGTAGAATGGAGGGCGTAGGCAATTTTTGCCCGTTTGAGGGCCATGACTCTAGAGCCCTGGAGGTGGGTTTCCTGAAGTAGGATTACATGCGGATTGTGGCGTGCCAAGTAGTCAAACATCAGAGATCTTTTCACCTTGGAATTCAGCCCCTGTACATTCCAAGACACCAAACGTAGCTTAGACATAGGGAGGCGTAAAGCACATGATTAACCGTACCCACTTCCCATGGCCTGCCGGAGACAAGCAAGGCCCGAAGTCCTGCGAACCAGGGGAAGCGCGCAAGGTACAAAACAGGTCAAAAAGATAAGGCAAGAGCATAGGAAATAAAGTGATCAGATGCATATCATAAGGGTCAGTTATACCAGCCTGTAAATGGACATGCACAAATGGAGACCAGCACTGCAGAACAAAACACATAAAAATAAAAACTTCAAACAAAAATCCCCAAACATCCCCACCCACCCTAGCCCTCCCGGCTCCCAAACCCAAACATATGAGAGCTTTGTTCCCAAAACCAAAACTGCAAAGCAGGGGGGTCATGACACAGACTCCAAACTAACATACCCTGAAGAGCGTTAAAGTCCCATTAAAGGACACCCTTCCCTTTTCTCTGGCCGCGCCAAGAATTGCCTCCCTGTCCCTGAAGTGCAGGAGTTTGATGATCATGGCACGTGGCTGGGCCCCATGGGAACTCTGTGTGCTCGTTCAATGGCGAATAACGGTGAAAAGGTTGAAGCGCCGAATGTGGTGATTAGCCATCTTTTGTCAGGAAGGGCATGCCAGCACTCAAGATGGTGGCCGTGGAAGACGGGCAGGAACCTCAGCTATTGCTAGAACGCCAATGGCACGCTTGCGCGTGCCGATGCGCGTACGTGCGCACGCGCATGTGCGCAGTGCGCGCACGCATTCAGTGACAGGTCTTGGCGCCAAGCAGGCTGTCACGATCAGGCGTCGGGCTTGAAGACCAATTGCAATAGCAGTGGCAGGACAGGCATACAGGCAGTCACTTCTGGTAGATGACACAGGCTCACCTGAGGTGCGGAGTCTAAGTACTAGCTGGTTTTCCCCAGAGCTCTGGGTGGTGGAGATGGATTTGGCTGCAAGGTAGTACCAGGTCGCAGTCCTCAAGTTTGCCCCACCAGGGTGTGAGCAAGCCGGGGTCCAATAGCGGATAAACAGACAAGGATGAAACAGCAACGTGGTCAAAGAACAGGCCGAGGGTCAAACACGGGTAGTTGCAGATTGGGATCAGGCAGTAGAGAAGTCCAGGAACAAGCCAAAGGTCAATCACGAGCGGTTGTAGGTACAGATGGCAACAGGAAAACAAACAGCAAGGCACTGGCAGAGAAGGCACAATAACCTGGCAAAGAGGAAGTGCTGAGACAAGGCTTATATAGGAAGTTCATGGGAGGAGCAAGGAGTTCAAGGTTCATCGGTAATCAAGACTCAAGGCAGGGTTGTCCATTGGATCAGATAGGTTTGTCCAGCAGATCAGGCAAGGAGCTGTCCAGCATCCCAGATAGCTCAGTGGGAAGAGTAAATGCCAGACGCAGACCCAGGTTCAAGCCCAGGTCCTGACACAGGCTATTTAAGCTGGGTCAGTACCCAGACTCAGTGCTGTCTGTTCTACAGCGTTCTGTGTACCCTACGTTCCAGTATCTGATACCTGTTCCTGATATCTGACCCGGCTTGTTCTTGACGTTCCTGTTTTCTGCCCGCACCTGACCCGGCTTGTTGACTTTGCATCTGCCTGCTCCTTCTGCTACCTTGCTGCCAGCCTGATACTAAACCGGCCTGTATCCTGACTTCCCTCCAGCCTATGCTCCTGTCCCGGACTTGTCCGCCAGTGTGTGATCCGGCCAGCCTGCACCTGCCATCCTTGCAGCCCTTCGGAGCCCTGCTGAGCTCCCATCCCACCTGCTGTCGCATCTGCTCCTCTGCCTGTGGAGTTCCTGTACCAAGCCAGTACCTGCCTTCCACTGACCGCGGCTCCTGGTCTTCTTCTGCACCGGTGTTCCTCTGCAGTCTCTTCTGGGATCCCAGTCCGGCTCCATCATCAGCGATCCTGAGGTGTAAGGGAGGCCGTCCTCTGCATAATCAGGCTCTACTGCCAGGTACGTGACAGTAACAGACAGCCATGTCTGAGCCTGTGCGAGGACCCTCCCCCATGGGGGAACTTTGTCAACACCTGGCAGGCCTGACACGGGCTGTTAAAGACTTACAGGGAGGCTATACCCAGCTGGAAGGACATTTACAGACCCTGACTTCCTCTACAACCGTCCAGGGACCTGAGCAAGCTTCCTCCACTCCACAAGGGACCTCTACTGCTCCTGCAATCATCATGCTCCCGCCTGAACCCAGAGTTCCAACCCCGGAAAAATTCCTTGGTGAACGTAGCAAATTCAGAGACTTTCGGAACGCATGTGAACTATATTTCGCACTTCAGCCACGCACCTTCTCTCTTGAAGCCACGAAGGTCGGCTTTGTGATCTCCTTACTGCAGGGCGAGCCTCAGTCCTGGGCTCATCATCTCCTTGAACAGAAGGCCGAGTGTCTATCAGACTTAACCTCATTCCTGGCCGCCATGGCCCAATTGTATGAAGATCCCCAGCAAGCTGCTTCCGCTGAAGCAGCCCTCCGTTCTCTTCAACAAGGACACAGGGCTGTGGAAGATTATGTCTCTGAATTCAGACGATGGGGCTTTGACACTAGCTGGGACGACGCTGCATTACGCCACCGGTTCCGCATGGGCCTCTCTGAGCCTCTCAAGGACGAACTTGCCCGAGTAGGAGTTCCCCATACCCTGGAAGACCTAATTGACTTGTCCATCCAAATTGACCGTCGTTTGAGAGAACGAAGGTCGGAAGGAGCGGCGGGCCAACCACGCCCGGTACAGATGCTACCACGGAAGCTCAGCTCCTTCAGTGCTGTTCCACCGGCCCCTGCCAGGCCCATTCCTGGTGCACCAGAACCACGGCGGCTCGGCCTACTCCGTCCTTCACTCTCCCCTGAAGAACGCCAACGTCGTTACCAGCAGAACCTTTGTCTGTATTGTGGGGGTTCAGGACATTATGTAATGTGTTGCCCAGTTAAGTCCCGTAAATACCTCTCAGCTATCTCCCCTTCTGCAACTCTGAACTTGCCCAGCAATTCTGCTCACCTTGCCCTCTCCATCTCACTACAGCTGCCTGGGGGGACTATCCAGACTCCCGCTATTATCGATTCCGGGGCCTGCAGCTGCTTTGTGGACTTGTCCTTTGCTGCACAACATCATATCCCACTTCAACCCAAAGCGCAGAGACTTTCCGTTCATCTGGCCGATGGGACCACCATTAAGTCTGGAGCAGTTACCCATGAAACAATGCCTCTACTTGCCACTATTACCAAGAACCACCAAGAACTGCTACGCTTGGATGCCATCGCCTCTCCTTTTGTTCCCGGTCATTCTCGGCATGCCTTGGCTGAAGGCTCATAATCCCTGCATCAACTGGGCCACAGAGGAAATTAAGTTTCTTTCTCCCTTTTGCACCCAGCACTGCTTACAAACCTCCTGTGACCAGCCTTCCTTGCTATGCCTTGACACAGACTCTGAAGCCTGTCGGTCTGTACCCACAGCTTACCACAGTTTCCTGGATGTGTTCAGCAAGAAAGGTGCAGAGACTCTCCCTCCTCATCGGTCATACGACTGTCCCATAGAACTCCTTCCTGGAGTCGAAGTTCCGTTTGGGAGAATCTTTTCCTTATCCGAATGTGAACTTGTTGCCCTCAAAGACTATATTGATGATAACCTGAAGAAGGGGTTCATCCGCCCTTCCACATCCCCGGCCGGGGCGGGAATCTTCTTTGTAGAAAAAAAAGACCATTCATTACGTCCGTGTGTGGACTATCGTGAACTGAATAAAGTCACGGTTAAGAACCGCTATCCCCTTCCGCTGGTACCCAAACTTTTCCAGAGACTTGGCGCTGCCACCATATTCACAAAGCTGGATCTCCGAGGTGCCTATAACTTGGTCCGTATACGGGAAGGGGATAAATGGAAGACGGCTTTCCGCACACGGTTCGGGCACTATGAGTACCTTGTAATGCCCTTCGGGTTATGCAACGCCCCCGCTACCTTCCAGCATTTTATTAACGATGTCTTCCGAGATTTTCTGGACTTATTCGTTGTAGTATACCTTGAAGATATACTAATCTTCTCTTCCTTTCTAGACAATCACCGCAGACATGTCAGGAGTGTTTTGAGCCGCCTTCGACAACATGGACTCTACGCCAAACCTGAGAAGTGCGAATTTGAGCGCCAAAGCATCCAATTCCTGGGCCTGATCATATCCACAGAGGGCGTCAAGATGGATCCCCAAAAAGTTACAGCCATCTTGGACTGGCCAGTCCCCAGCGATAAGAAAGGCATCCGTTTTATAGGATTCACAAACTTTTATCGAAAGTTTATTAGGGGATTCTCAGCAATCATCTCCCCCATCACCCAACTTACTAAACAGGGTGTCAGATTCCGTTGGTCCCCAGAGGCCCAGGCTGCCTTTGAGACGCTGAAAAAGCTGTTTACCTCCGCATCTGTCCTGAAGCATCCCAACTCGTCCCTGCCATACGTCTTAGAGGTGGACGCATCTGAAACAGCTGTTGGAGCTATTCTTTCTCAGAGGCAGGGATCCAAGGCTCTATTGCACCCAGTGGCCTTCTTTTCCTGCAAGCTATCTGATGCAGAAAATAATTATGACGTCGGGGATCGTGAACTCCTAGCAATCAAAGCTGCACTGGAAGAGTGGAGATACTTACTAGAAGGGGCTGCACACCCGATCCTGATCTATACAGACCACAAAAAAATCTAGAATATCTGAGAACAGCGAAGAGGTTGAAACCCCCGGCAGGCCAGGTGGGCACTTTTCTTTTCTAGATTTACTTTCCATTTAACATACAGGCCTGGATCTAAAAATACAAAACCTGATGCTTTATAATGCATGTTCAGCAAATCACAGGAAACATCCCCTCCAGATACCATTCTGTCTTCCGGGAACTTTCTCCTACTACAAGGGGACTTAATGGCCCAGATCAAACAAGCCTCTGTAGGAAGACCCTCGCCACCCGGAACCACCTTGCTGGAAAGAGATGGGCTACTTTGGTACGGAGACAAAGTCTTTGTACCGGAGGATCTGCGAGTCTCCACCTTGGGCCTGTGCCATGACCATATGCTTGCAGGGCATTTTGGCATCTACAAGACTTTCGAATTAATGCAACGAACATTTTGGTGGCCTGGGATGGAGAAGGACTGCAGAAAGTATGTAGAATCCTGCACCACTTGTATCCGCAACAAGAACAGCAAATCCAGGGCTTGGGGTCTGTTAAAGCCGCTCCCGATCCCAAATAGACCTTGGCAGATGATTTCGATAGACTTTATCGTGGAGCTGCCCCCATCTGAGGGCTACAATACTATTTTCTTGATCGTCGACCGATTATCCAAGATGGCCCATTTCCTCCCCATGAAGGGCACTCCCTCTGCACAAGAGACCGCACGAATCTTCATCAGAGAGGTTATTAGGCTTCATGGAACTCCGGCAAACATAGTTTCTGACAGAGGGTCCAGTTCACCTCCAGGTTCTGGAGGTCTTTGTGCGTGTCTCTGGGAATTGAACTTTCATTTTCATCAGCCTATCACCCGCAAACCAATGGACAAACAGAAAGGACCAATCAAACACTTGAACAATATCTCCGCTGTTTTTCTTCATTTTCTCAAGACGATTGGGTTCCCTTACTTCCTCTGGCCGAATTCTCTTACAATAATTCCGTCCACTCAGCCACCAAACAATCTCCTTTCTTCGCCAATCACGTTTTTCACCCTTCATTTCTTTTCAACGCAATTCCAGAGTGCTCTGTACCTGCTGTGCTTGAAACAATGGACTTCTTTAATACCAACAATAAACTGTTGCAGGAAACAATGGCCAAGACCCAAGCCTACAACAAAGAAGTCTTTGACAAGAGGAGAAGGGGGGAATTGATCTTAAACCCAGGTGACCAAGTTTGGTTGGCTACAACAAATCTAAAACTTGCTTGCCCCTCGAAGAAACTTGGACCTAAGTTCGTAGGGCCATTTCCGGTGAAAAAACGTATCAACAATGTTGCATATGAGCTGGAACTACCTGACTCTTTTAGGATCCATCCCATGTTCCATGTAACCCTGCTAAAACCCGCTATCTCTGATCCTTTTCCTGGCCGGCCCACCTGAACCCGTGGTGGTAGACGGTGAAGAGGAGTTCGAGGTGGAGGCAGTGTTAGATTGCAGGAAGAGGAGGAATCAGGTTCAGTACCCAATTAAGTGGAGAGGGTACGGACCGGAGGACAACTCGTGGGAACCGTAAGGTAATATTCATGCCCAAGAGCTCATCCAAACCTTCAAGAGCGCTCATCCTGATAAAGTGGCCAGATTGGGCATCCGGAGGCTGCCCATTAGGAGGGGGCAATGTCAGGAAGGGCATGCCAGCACTCAAGATGGTGGCCGTGGAAGACGGCCAGGAACCTCAGCTATTGCTAGAACGCCAATGGCGCGCGTGCGCCGATGCGCACGCGCATGCGCGCGCATTCAGTGACAGGCCTTGGCGCCAAGCAGGCTATTTAAACTGGGTCAGTACCCAGACTCAGTGCTATCTGTTCTACAGCGTTCTGTGTACCCTACGTTCCAGTATCTGATACCTGTTCCTGATATCTGACCCGGCTTGTTCTTGACGTTCCTGTTTTCTGCCTGCACCTGACCCGGCTTGTTGACTTTGCATCTGCCTGCTCCTTCTGCTACCTTGCTGCCAGCCTGATACTAAACCGGCCTGTATCCTGACTTCCCTCCAGCCTATGCTCCTGTCCCGGACTTGTCCGCCAGTGTGTGATCCGGCCAGCCTGCACCTGCCATCCTTGCAGCCCTTTGGAGCCCTGCTGAGCTCCCATCCCACCTGCTGTCACATCTGCTCCTCTGCCTGTGGAGTTCCTGTACCAAGCCAGTACCTGCCTTCCACTGACCACGGCTCCTGGTCTTCTTCTACACCGGTGTTCCTCTGCAGTCTCTTCTGGGATCCCAGTCCGGCTCCATCATCAGCGATCCTGCCAGGCACCCGTGCGACTCTGCACTCCCGCGCCTCCTGTTTACTCTATCAGGGGCCTCGAGTCAGAGGTGTAAGGGAGGCTGTCCTCTGCATAATCAGGCTCTACCGCCAGGTACGTGACATCTTTCCATAAAAACCTCCGGGGTTCTACCCTCAGCCCCCTCTGGGAACCCCAGGAAACGTAAATTGCTCCTCCGTAAACGGTACTCCATTTCAGTGAGCTTATCTGCTGTGTAATCCTGGGCCTGGCGTAGCTCCCTAACAGAGCCCTGTAATGGACGGGTCTCATCCTCCAGTGTGCCAATGCGCTGCTCAGCATTAGACACCCTGTGGCGGAGGTTATGGACATCCTGTTTTAGGAAGGATAAGTCTGTTTTAATGGAGTCCATTTGGGTGGTCAGGGAAGCATGGCTGTGCTGGATGGCCTCCATGATCTGGGACAGGGATGGCTGTGCAGGGCCTGCATCAGCAGTGTCCTCGCTGGGGGTATCAGGGGCAATGTCCTCAGCCGGAGAGAACAGGAAAGGGTCTTTCGGGCTTAGAACAGGGGGGGGGAACAGTGTGACTCACCCTTCCCTGCAGGCTTCTTTGTCAGCGCTGAGGAGCATGAGGATGGCTGGCTGCATGTGTCTGCAGCATGGTGACCGGTGCCATCTTGCCTGTGTTTGCATGGCGGGGGCTGCGGGCCGGGTCCTGAGGCTTCCTCCATCGGTGGGCCGTATTTGACCATCTCCCGGTGGGCACAAGGTTCCCTGGATGCTGCAGGGACAAACGGGATCCTCAGATGGCGAACGGATCAGCAGGACTTAGTCAGGATGTTAGCGGCATGGATGGAGCTCAGGCTAAGCACGTCCTCACATCCCAGTCGTTGGCCACGTCCCCTGTGGAATATTTAGCCCTCTTACATTCAGGGACCCAAATTTTATTAAAGACATAATAATTTAGAAATTCCCATTGGGAAGGCCCACTGTGTCTTTTTTTTTTTAAATAGTGCCCAACAAAGAAAAAAGGGGAGGGGAGTGTTCAGAGTGAAGGGAAAAGAGGGACTTCATTGCGAACTGGACTCCCAAAAAAAAAAGGGTCTGTCTGTATGTGTGTCTATATCTGACGCTCAAACCCCCTAGGAAAAACATATCTTCCATATCCCTTTTGGTTGGTGATAACTAAAGATATTTCTCTACAATGTGTGGTATCTCGCCCCTCTTGTTGCTGCCTGAGACTGATGAATGAGCCCCATGTCCCTGACCTTTTTCTCTCTCACCATCTACAGATCTAGTTGGTGATGATGCTTCCAACTCTGCCTGTGATGTTGCCATCTTAGCGGCCTTGCGCGACTGGTAAGACTGTCTGGATTGCTGGTGGCTTGTAGATTTAAAAAAACAAAACAAAACTAAAAAACACTGATATCGGGGCCCTTGTGTTGTTGATGTTGTGATCTAGTGCTCATTGCCTTTTCCCTGCTTGACTGACTCAGAACAAGTGTGCGAACCAGCCAAATGTCTGCAATTTGTTGTTTTCTCCTTTACTTATCCTTCCTAATACACCTGTATACCCCTATACAGCCTCCTAGGTCATTAAAGCAAGGGTAATAAAAAAATTGAATAAAATAAAGATTTGTGCGATGTTGTACGAAAATTGAGCTTTCTTTTGGTGGTATTTGATCACTTCTGCAGGTTTTTATTTTTTGCGCTATAAACAAAACAAAGCGACAATTTTGAAAAAAAAAATACAATATATTTTACTTTTTGCGATAGTAAATATCCCAATTTAAAAAAATAAATAATTTTTAAAGTTTTTCTACATATTTTTGTTAAAAAAAAAAAACGCAATAAGTGTATATTGATTTGTTTGCGCAAAAGTTATAGTGTCTACAAACTATGGGAAAGATTTATGGCATTTACAGCCAGGTCCATAAATATTGGGACATCGACACAATTCTAATCTTTTTGGCTCTATACACCACCACAATGTATTTGAAATGAAACAAACAAGATGAGCTTTAACTGCAGACTTTCAGCTTTAATTTGAGGGTATTTACATAAAAATCAGGTGAACGGTGTAGGAATTACAACAGTTTGTATATGTGCCTCCCACTTTTTAGGGGCCAAAAGTAATGGGACAATTGGCTGCTCAGCTGTTCCATGGCCAGGTGTGTTATTCCCTCATTATCCTATTTACAAGGAGCAGATAAAAGGTCCAGAGTTAATTTCAAGTGTGCTATTTGCAGTTGAAATCTGTTGCTGTCAACTCTCAATATGAGATCCAAAAAACTGTCCCTATCAGTGAAGCAAGCCATCATTAGGCTGAAAAAACAAAACAAACCCATCAGAGAGATAGCAAAAACATTAGGTGTGGCCAAATCAACAGTTTGGAACATCCTTTTTTTTTTACCAACAAAAATAATTTTATTGATTTTATTGATTCAAAGGTGGTACACAGCTATATAACATCAACACATTGATCAACACGTCCACGTACATGACCAATTGAGACAGGGCAAGATTAAATCTACAGCATCACAATACTTCTTATCCAATAACATTGCAGCTATAAGCGGATTTTCAACCCCACATTTAGCCAAACAACCTGTCCGCGACCAGGTCCACCGAGGTGAGCCCCGGTGTATCCAGCCACGGCGCCCAGAGATTCTCATATTTCTGCATACTCCCCCTGTGCTGGTAAATGAGTCTTTCCATACGTAGCATATCCCCTATCTTACATATCCATTCCCTCAAAGTCGGGGGCGTTTCGGATTTCCAATATAGCATAATCAACCTTCTGGCTTGAAACATCACCCTCCCAACTGCCTCCCTGGTGTGTACGTCCGGCACATACTCCTCCAGCACCCCCAAGAGGCCTATCTTGGGATCTACCGGTAGAGATGTCCCGGACACCGAGTTGATCACACTCATCACCTCGTTCCAATACAAATGTAGTTTGGGGCAACGCCACAGGAGGTGAATAAGATCCCCATGATCACGCCTACATCTGGTACATGTATCCTCAGTCTGCAACCCCATCAACCGTATAGTATAGTACACCCTCAGGATAATATACAATTGTGTGAGCAATTGGGCCACATTCAGAGAGCATACACCTACCCCCTGAAATATCTCCTCCCATTCCATTTGTCCCACGTCCTTCTCCCATCTCTCCCTCACCTTCAGGGGATGCTGCCCCAGGAAGTATTTTAAAAGGATACTATGGCTTTGAGAAATAAATCCCTTCGAGGTCACAGCATCCCTAATGAGGCCAAACACCGGGGTTGGTGACAAGCACCACTCAGAAGACCTACTCTGCGCCCTAACCGCATGCTGAAGCTGCAGATACTGGAAGAACATTAAGGACGGCAGGCCAAACTCCGCCTGCAAATCCGCGAATGTCCGAAGAGTGCCATTTTTAAAAACATGTTTAACATGAGTAATCCCGTATGTTATCCATCTAGCCCCTCCCTGCAACTTGACCAGTTCCGTATAAGTATCATTATGCCAAAGAGGACTATATTCAGTGTATCCCTCGGGCCTGCTGTATGTATTTACATTTGTTCCAAATTTTCTGGATAAGGTTAAACGTGGGATATTTCTTGTTCGGCCTTGCGAATGCCAAGGCTTCCAGTGCCGCGGGAATGGGACCTGCGTCTGCCGTGCGGAGCATGAGTGCCTGGGAAGAGCCAGCCGGCTCGGTCCCAAAACACCCCACCAGGTGCTGTAGCTGGGCTGCCAGGTAGTACAACCACGGATTGGGCAATGCCAACCCGCCGTCGTCCTTAGGCCGTTGGAGATGTTCTAGTTTTATCCTCGGGGGTTTATTCTTCCATATTAGAGCACGAAATATGGAGTTAACCATTCGAAAAGTTTTCAAAGGGATCACCACCGGGGCATTGTGAAGGCAGTAAAGTAATTGAGGCATAAGGATCATTTTCACTAAATTTACTTTACCCGCCACCGATATGTGAAGGCCGTTCCACGTCCTGACTCTCTCTCTAAACCTCTGAAGCAGGGGCAAAATGTTCAACCGGCCAAAGTCCCTTGGGTTGGAGGTAACCTGAATCCCCAAGTATTTAAAGGAGGTTGTGACTGGAATAGGGCACGACGAAGCCACTGTCTGCGTGGCGTCACCGTCTAACAGCAACAGAGCGGACTTTGACCAGTTAATCTGTAACCCCAAGTAAACCCCGAAGTTTGTAATGGTTGCCATGGCCTCCCGCAGGGACTCGTCAGTATCTCCTAGCATAAGCAGGGTGTCGTCCGCGTAAAGCATTATCTTCTCCTGCAAGGGGCCATAGCAAAATCCCACAATGTGCTCATTAGCTCTTATCTCAATGGCCAGGGGTTCAATAGCCAATGCGAAGAGCAGAGGGGACTGCGGGCAACCTTGGATCGTCCCCCTCCTCAACGCAAAGTCATGTGACAGAAAACCGAAGGCCCGGATGGCGGCCTCAGGTCCACTGTACAAAAGGCGCACCATCGCTATATATGTGTCGCCAAATCCAAAGCGCTCCAATACCGCCCATAAATATTCCCAGTCAATACTCTCAAATGCCTTAGTGGCATCCAGGGACAGCAGAGCCCTGCTCCCCGCATTATCTGCATCTGACTGCATATTTAAGAATAACTGCCGCAGGTTAATGGCCGTGGATTTGTTTGGCATAAATCCTGCCTGATCGCCGTGTATGAGGGAGGCTATAACCTTATTAAGCCGCATTGCTAGTACTTTCGCCAGAATTTTAATATCGCATTGTAACAACGAAATTGGCCTGTATGATCCTGGGTCAACCGGGTCCTTACCCGGTTTAAGAATTAGGACAATATTTGCTTTCGCCATAGAGGGTGGGAGTTTTCAAGCCTTCAGCACTGCGTTAAACACCCGCAACAAGCGTGGTAGCAAAACCTCCGCATGTTGCTTGTATACTTCCATGGGGATCCCGTCCTCCCCCGGTGCCTTACAATTAGGGAACAGCCCCACCGCCTCCTGCAGTTCCTCCACTGTGAGTGGTACGTCCAACCCCTCCCTCTGTCCTGCGGTAAGCCTAGGAAAGGTCAACCCTGTTAAGTACTGCTCCAGATCTGCCCGGTCATAGGCTGCTCCGGGGCAGTACAGCTCCTCATAAAACCTCGCCAACTCCTGCATAATAAGTTCGGGTGATCGGACAAGTGGTCCAGCTTTGGATTTTATGGCCCCTATGGTCGGGGACCTCTGTTGTGAATTTGCTATTCTAGCCAGCATACGCCCAGTTTTCTCCCCTTCCTCAAAAAATGCCTGTTTGGTAAAAAAACGTTTTTTCTCGGCAGTTGAGGAGAGCACCCGCTCATACGCTGACTGAGCAGCCTGCCACTCCTCCCTAGCCGAATCAGAGGGGTCCAAGACAAAGCGCTGCTCAAGCTCCTTCACCCTATTCTCTAGTTCCGCCACAAGAGCAGATGACTCCCTTTTCACTTTAGTCATTTCAGTGGTCAAAACCCTTCTCAAAAATGCCTTAAAGGCCTCCCACTGCTGCATACAAGTACCCTCAGGGTTCCGAGCATTGAAAAACCCACACATGCTCTCTTCTATAGTTTCAGGGGATTTAAACAATTTCAGCCAGAACGCATTAAATTTCCACGGGGCTTTTGGGAGTGCAACTGGTCGGGTAACAACCAGGTGCACTATCAATGGGGAATGATCAGACACACTACGGGGCCTATATTCCATTGTGGACACATATTGGAGCATGTGTGTGTTTCCCACCCCCAAGTCTATCCTAGACAGGCTGCCATGCGATTTGGAGAAACAGGAATACTGTCGTGTCCCTGGGTGACGATGTCGCCAGATATCCACCCAGGCCACCTCTTGCAACAACCGTGCCAGGGGGGTACCCCTGGACAGGGCAGAGGCTCCTACAGCCGGGTGTCTATCCAGCGAGAGGTCCAAACAACAGTTAAAGTCCCCTATCACCAGAAGCGGTACCTCCGGCCTACCATCCAAATAGGATATCAAGGCCCTCAGCACCACCGCTGTGAAAGGGGGGGGACATATACTCCAGCAATTACACATATTAAGGCACCCAATCTGCAATGGAGAAACACAAATCGACCATCAGGGTCAATGAGACTGTCCATCTCTTGGTAGTCTAAGGAGTTGTGAATCAAAACACTCACCCCTCTCGAGTAAGAGGTGTGAGTAGAGTGGTAAGCTTTGTTCACCCAGTTATACTGTATACACCCCACAGTCTCCCCCGTCAAATGTGTTTCCTGGAAGCAAAATATCCCTGGTTGAAATTTTTTAAGGCACATGCCAATCATGGTTCTCTTAAGGGGGGAATGAAGTCCCCTCACATTCCATGAAACTATAGGAATCCCCGCCATTCAAAAAAGTTAAACATATACACAAGCATGTTAAACACACCCGGGCCTGGGAGTCCGGCAATCTTCGAACAAGTGCACAAGTCATGAAGTAGTGTACATGGGCTGGTCATATTGCCCATCATAGAAAAATTGCTGATAAACCACCCACCGAGAAAATGAAAAAGAAAAAAAAACAACATAGGAGAAAATTTGGGGAAGCAACAAGCACTCCCCTCCAGCAACGTATAACCATTTCCTGCCAACCGGGCAGGACAACCATGGTCCCCTGGAAACGCACCCGGGGGGTCTCTCAAGTACACATTTTGTAAATCCACGCTGATGATGTCTGAAGCTCTCGTCTTGATATGTTGCAGGATAATGTCCCTCAGCCAGGGTTCATCCGGATAGGTTCAGTACAAAGTTTCCATAGTAGATCAAAGCACCTCAGGAGCCATGTTAAGGTTGGGCCTCCTCCATGTGCCAGCATACCCCCATCTGTCCTCCTCACCATTCTGATCACGCCGCCTCAGGGCCTGTTGATTGCTTTCCAGCCAGTTATTAGCATCTTTGGCCGACTCAAAGAATTGTGCCTGCCCACTCACGATCACCCGCAGCTTGGCTGGGTACAACATAGCATATGAGAGCTGCAACTGACGGAACCTGCGCTTCACATCAAAAAACTTTGCCCGGCGCCTTTGCACCTCAGCGGAGAAATCAGCATAGAAAGATACTCTGGCTCCATTATGTTGTATGTCGGCCCTCTCCCGTGCGAGCCTGAGCACCGTTTCTCTATCTCAATAGTGCAGTAATCTTGCTAGTATTGGCCTGGGGGCCCCCCCAGGCTGAGAGGGGCGAGCCGGCACCCTGTGGGCGCGCTCCACCGCGAACAGGGGAGAAAAGGCATTTTTCCCAAATATGTCCCTGTGCCTTGGGCTGCCTCTGTCCTTTAGGCCCCTGCTCCTTCACCTTGTCAGCGCCTCGTGAGGTTCCCTTCCCTGCGGGCGCGGCGGCGCCATCTTGGAATTCAGGACCCATTTCAGAATACGTTTTCCGGGTCATTCCTCTGGTGCAGAGGGCTGGCGGAGGTTCCCCTGTGATCCCGGGATCAGCAGCTTGCAGCATATAGTTATATATATATTGGGAAAAACCTGCGCTAAACCAAATAATATTGAGAAAAATTAATAAATACTTGATCAAAGAAAACTGTGATGCTGCTACTAGTAAAAAGCTAAAAAATACTAAAGCTCAACAAACATATGCAAAAAGAAACAAGTGCGCAATCACCATGAATTAAAACAACAATCCTGCAAACAGGAAAAAAATATTTAAAACATCAAGTGAAAAAATAAATATATATAGTGAAAAAAAGGGGTTAATGTAGAGAATCTTCTATTATAAGGAATCTCCAAACAATATTCATTTAACGAATGTGTATAAAAAGTGTCCCAAAAAAGAGGTTGTATATTTAAATGTTTTTAAATATTAAATAATCAGCTCCACCAATCTTCATATGGGTAAGGAATTATCCGATGTAGATCTTATTCCATATACATTCGACAGTAGGGAATAATCTTAAAGCCGCTTACCAGATCGATGGGACCTCGGATTACAGAGGTCTCAAGAGCGTGTGCATCTGCCTGCCGGCACCGAGGATATCCACCTGCTCCTTATCCCAAGGGATCTCTCCTCGCTCCACCAGCTGATCGGATGTCCAACACACAGGAATCAAGGTAAGCAGAGATAATGATTGCTCCAGGTGCACTCCTAGGAGTTTGTTCAACTCAGCAGGAAGAGATTGAATGAAAAAAACTTCATGGTGCAGTATTTCAGAAAAAAGCTTCCAAATGATTTATTGAAAAAATCACAGCAAAGACCAAAGCAAGTTCACATCCAATCCACACTTCATAAAAATATATATATAAAAAAAGGAACACAAAAGGGGGGGAAAGGGTAAAAAAGGAAAAAATATCCGAAAAATCAGTCAGAGAGCAAACACTGACTGCTTCAATGACCAAATACGTGATAACGTTTTAGGGATGTATGCTCCACCCGACGCGTTTCCCCACAACTGGCATCAACTGGGAACGGAGGCTGATTCCCAACGTCATCACTTCACGTATATATACTCATGAGGCAGTCGTGACACCGGAAGCTAGATTTTTCAAATATAGCCTTGTAGTCGCCAAATTGGTAGGCTGAATCAAACATGTTGTGGACTCAGAACATACCAAAAATATTCTCTTCAGCTCAAAAGGACAGATAATTAACATATTATAAACATTAAAAGAATATATATATAATAATGAATGTTGAAATTTAGAATTAGCCTCTAAATGCTGCATGACCAATTGTTATAATGAAGTAAAATATGCAAAAGGAATGCAGATATATATACCCTTTGCATATTACAACAAAAGACATATCTCTAAAATATTAAAAAAAATTAATGAAAAAAATCCCTTTCAATTTTTTTTTATATATATATAAAAGATAACTTAATATTACATTATCATTAAGAGATGGTTATTTTTTATTTTAACATTTTTTTTAAAATAATTTTTCTCAAAGAAAGGCACATATAAAAAATGGGAATCAGTATGTTATTTGTTATCAATAAAACAATTTATGTCCCATTCTACGTTTAAACCCAGGGGCTGGTAACATTGAAGGTCATGTATCCACCTAGTTTCACGTTGGGATATATGTCTCTTCAGATTATCCCCCCTCCAGTGTGCAGTATATTTCTCTATGGCCACTACTGTCACCAAGGAGGTATCCCTATCATGGTGTGTACGAAAATGCTTGGATACACTGTGTCCCACAAAGCCTCGTCTGATATTCCCAAGATGCTCTCCTATTCTAATACTCAGGGCTCTTGTTGTTCTGCCGACATACTGTAATTTACATGGACAAGTTAGGAGATAAATAACCCCCACCGTTCCACAGGTGATAAAATCTTTGATTTTATATGTTTTAGATGTCACCTGAGAAGTGAAGGAGGTGGTTCTGTTAGTCTGTGAGGTTTTACACATCTTACACCTCCTACAGGGGAAGAAACCTTTCATATCCCCAAATAGGCTAATTTTTGGAGGTATATCAATGGCACTGGGTGCTAACTTGTCTTTAAGGGATGAAGTTCTCCTATAAACAATGTTGGGGTTTGCCGGTAGAACTGATCCCAGCACCCTGTCCCCTTTAAGAATTTTCCAATGTTTCTTCAGGGTTTTGTTAACCCACCAGTGCTGTGAAGAAAAGTTGGTTACAAATGCCCATTCAAAACCTCCGCTGTCCTCTTTATTTCTTACTTTAGGTTTCAAAAGTGTTTCTCTCTCCATATTACTAACTTTGGTAATGTCCATCTCTAGGGCACTAGGATCATATCCCTTGTCTATGAAGCGCTTCTTAATGACATCTACCTGTATTTAAAAATCCTCCATATGTGAACAATTCCTCCTTATTCGTTGGAACTGGCTCTTAGGTATTGCCTTTAACCAATTAGGGTGATGACAGCTACCCATTGGTATATAACCATTTTTGTCGGTAGGTTTAAAAAAAGTTTTAGTAATTAGTCTCCTATTTTCTTTCATGATCACCAGATCCAGAAAGTTCACCGAATAGATATCCATATAACTCGCCTATAGGTCCCTGGAAATATGATGTAAGGGCAGAGAATCGCTATAGTTCCCTACATGACCCTCAGTATGAATACGAGGGAGAATATAGAAGAAGTGGACAGGGGTCTGCACGAGAAGATTATCCTAAATCATATGAGGGATCAGGAGACCCAGCCCCTCTTAGAAATAAATCGGATAGTTTTTTAGGGAAAGGACAGAACAGAAAAGGAAGATTAAGAGAGGATGCAGAGGAAAACGGAACTCCAAGGAAAAAAAGAAGATAAACAGTGAAGGAATTTTTAATCTGAGTGGGACAGAATTGACAGACATAGAACAGATTACCTTGAACAAAGGTCTGAAGTTTGCACCCAGACAAGGGTTAAATAAATTCCAGATGTTTGTCGATGTGCAAAAATACATGAGGAAGCTTAGCATTAAAAGGTATTTCCTCTCTGATCCCATTATGAGGAATTCTGTCCCCCAGAAGAAACCTGAAAATACTGATATATTGAAATCCAAGGGAACGGGTTTGAGGAATGCGTCCCTTTTTAACCCCCCTGGGAAACCAGCTGCCAGTATTACTGTTTTTAAGGAGATGGTTTTAGAAGATTTACGAAAGGCACATTTTAGAAATGAAAGTCAAAAAGATATCCAGGAAGGAATGGAATCCTTGTGTCAAAAGAAGGAATTAATTATACGTCCTGCGGATAAAGGGGGGGGGGGCATTGTGCTTCTTAGGAAGCATGACTACTTGGAAGAGGTGAATAGACTCTTGGCTGATCGGGATACATATACTATTCTTAGACGTGATCCTACTCTAGGATACAAGAAACAATTGGATGGATTAGTACAGGATGGTTTCAGAAAAGGCATCTTAAATAAGAAAGAAATGGAATATTTAATACCTATGGCACCTAAGATGCCGATTATTTATTACCTACCCAAAATACATAAGGATCTAATCCATCCACCTGGCAGACCAATTGTGAGCGGCATTGAGTCTCTCACATCTAGAGTTGGAAAATACGTTGATTTTTTCCTACAGCCTGTGGTCACGAAAACCCCAGCCATTTTGAAGGATTCCATGCAATTAATGAATGAAATATCTACACTTGTCATTGAGGATGATGTACTGCTTGTTACAGCGGACGTCTCTTCGCTATACACCAATATTCCCCATGTATTGGGGTTCCAAGCGGCTAGGTATTTCCTAAATAAAGACAAGTCAGTGGACAAACCTACGATGGAATTCGTCTTGAAACTTCTCAAATTTGCGATGGAACATAATTACTTTTACTATGATGGGCAATACTTTCTGCAACAAACAGGCGTGGCGATGGGAGCTAAATTTGCTCCCAGCCTCGCCAATCTTTTTATGGCCTTATGGGAGAATGATCACATTTTTTCATGGAGATGTCCCAAATTATTATACTGGCGAAGATTCATTGATGACGCCTTTTTTCTTTGGAAAGGAGACCTCGAATCCCTGAAATCATTTATGGAAATGATTAATACCAACCAATGGGGTATTAGATTCACATATGAAGCAGATATCTATTCGGTGAACTTTCTGGATCTGGTGATCATGAAAGAAAATAGGAGACTAATTACTAAAACTTTTTTTAAACCTACCGACAAAAATGGTTATATACCAATGGGTAGCTGTCATCACCCTAATTGGTTAAAGGCAATACCTAAGAGCCAGTTCCAACGAATAAGGAGGAATTGTTCACATATGGAGGATTTTTAAATACAGGTAGATGTCATTAAGAAGCGCTTCATGGACAAGGGATATGATCCTAGTGCCCTAGAGATGGACATTACCAAAGTTAGTAATATGGAGAGAGAAACACTTTTGAAACCTAAAGTAAGAAATAAAGAGGACAGCGGAGGTTTTGAATGGGCATTTGTAACCAACTTTTCTTCACAGCACTGGTGGGTTAACAAAACCCTGAAGAAACATTGGAAAATTCTTAAAGGGGACAGGGTGCTGGGATCAGTTCTACCGGCAAACCCCAACATTGTTTATAGGAGAACTTCATCCCTTAAAGACAAGTTAGCACCCAGTGCCATTGATATACCTCCAAAAATTAGCCTATTTGGGGATATGAAAGGTTTCTTCCCCTGTAGGAGGTGTAAGATGTGTAAAACCTCACAGACTAACAGAACCACCTCCTTCACTTCTCAGGTGACATCTAAAACATATAAAATCAAAGATTTTATCACCTGTGGAACGGTGGGGGTTATTTATCTCCTAACTTGTCCATGTAAATTACAGTATGTCGGCAGAACAACAAGAGCCCTGAGTATTAGAATAGGAGAGCATCTTGGGAATATCAGACGAGGCTTTGTGGGACACAGTGTTTTCAAGCATTTTCGTACACACCATGATAGGGATACCTCCTTGGTGACAGTAGTGGCCATAGAGAAATATACTGCACACTGGAGGGGGGATAATCTGAAGAGACATATATCCCGACGTGAAACTAGGTGGATACATGACCTTCAATGTTACCAGCCCCTGGGTTTAAACGTAGAATGGGACATAAATTGTTTTATTGATAACAAATAACATACTGATTCCCATTTTTTATATGTGCCTTTCTTTGAGAAAAATTATTTTAAAAAAATTTTTAAAATAAAAAATAACCATCTCTTAATGATAATGTAATATTAAGTTATCTTTTATATATATATAAAAAAAAAATTGAAAGGGATTTTTTTCATTAATTTTTTTTAATATTTTAGAGATATGTCTTTTGTTGTAATATGCAAAGGGTATATATATCTGCATTCCTTTTGCATATTTTACTTCATTATAACAATTGGTCATGCAGCATTTAGAGGCTAATTCTAAATTTCAACATTCATTATTATATATATATTCTTTTAATGTTTATAATATGTTAATTATCTGTCCTTTTGAGCTGAAGAGAATATTTTTGGTATGTTCTGAGTCCACAACATGTTTGATTCAGCCTACCAATTTGGTGACTACAAGGCTATATTTGAAAAATCTAGCTTCCGGTGTCACGACTGCCTCATGAGTATATATACGTGAAGTGATGACGTTGGGAATCAGCCTCCGTTCCCAGTTGATGCCAGTTGTGGGGAAACACGTCGGGTGGAGCATACATCCCTAAAACGTTATCACGTATTTGGTCATTGAAGCAGTCAGTGTTTGCTCTCTGACTGATTTTTCGGATATTTTTTCCTTTTTTACCCTTTCCCCCCCTTTTGTGTTCCTTTTTTTATATATATCTTTTTATGAAGTGTGGATTGGATGTGAACTTGCTTTGGTCTTTGCTGTGATTTTTTCAATAAATCATTTGGAAACTTTTTTCTGAAATACTGCACCATGAAGTTTTTTTCATTCAATCTCTTCCTGCTGAGTTGAACAAACTCCTAGGAGTGCACCTGGAGCAATCATTATCTCTGCTTACCTTGATTCCTGTGTGTTGGACATCCGATCAGCTGGTGGAGCGAGGAGAGATCCCTTGGGATAAGGAGCAGGTGGATATCCTCGGTGCCGGCAGGCAGATGCACACGCTCTTGAGACCTCTGTAATCCGAGGTCCCATCGATCTGGTAAGCGGCTTTAAGATTATTCCCTACTGTCGAATGTATATGGAATAAGATCTACATCGGATAATTCCTTACCCATATGAAGATTGGTGGAGCTGATTATTTAATATTTAAAAACATTTAAATATACAACCTCTTTTTTGGGACACTTTTTATACACATTCGTTAAATGAATATTGTTTGGAGATTCCTTATAATAGAAGATTCTCTACATTAACCCCTTTTTTTCACTATATATATTTATTTTTTCACTTGATGTTTTAAATATTTTTTTCCTGTTTGCAGGATTGTTGTTTTAATTCATGGTGATTGCGCACTTGTTTCTTTTTGCATATGCAGCATATAGTTGCAGAATGTCGGTAATGTGGCTGAGGGAGGATCAATCACGGATCAAGGTCAGAAGCTGTGAGAGCTATGTCCTCTCACATGCCGGTCCAGGCCACGCCACCCGTTTGGAACATCCTTAAAAAGAAAGAATGCACCGGTTAGCTCAGCAACACCAAAAGACCCGGAAGACCACGGAAAACAACTGTGGCGGATGACTGAAGAATTCTTTCCCTGGTGAAGAAAACACCTTTCACAACAGTTGGTCAGATCAAGAACACTCTCCAAGAGGTAGGTGTATGTGTGTCAAAGTCAACAATCAAGAGAAGACTTCACCAGAGTGAATACAGAGGGTTCACCTCAAGATGTAAACCATTGGTGAGCCTCAAAAACAGGAAGGCCAGATTAGAGTTTGCCAAACAACATCTAAAAAAGCCTTCACAGTTCTGGAACAACATCCTATGGACAGATGAAACCAAGATCAACTTGTACCAGAGTGATGGGAAGAAAAGAGTATGGAGAAGGAAAGGAACTGCTCATGATCCAAAGCATACCACCTCATCAGTGAAGCATGGTGGTGGTAGTGTCATGGCGTGGGCATGTATGGCTGCCAATGGAACTGGTTCTCTTGTATTTATTGATGATGTGACTGCTGACAAGCAGCAGGATGAATTCTGAAGTGTTTCGGGCAATATTATCTGCTCATATTGAGCCAAATGCTTCAGAACTCAGTGGAACGTTATGCAATGGCCAAGTCAATCACCTGACCTGAATCCGATTGAGCATGCATTTCACTTGCTGAAGACAAAACTGAAGGGAAAATGCCCCAAGAACAAGCAGGAACTGAAGACAGTTGCAGTAGAGGCCTGTCAGAGCATCACCAGGGATGAAACCCAGCGTCTGGTGATGTCTATGCGTTCCAGACTTCAGACTTTAATTGACTGCAAAGGATTTGCAACCAAGTATTAAAAAGTGAAAGTTTGATTTATGATTGTGTGTTGCGTTTGTGTTGCGTTTGTTAAAAATATGATTTTTATTATATTACTCAGACATAGGATACATGGGACATTTTTACAATAGTGAGCTGGTCAGATTACTGTCAGTCTTTTGGTTTGAGTAGATTTCTCAAACAAATACTGTTTTCATACAATGGGGTTAGATACCATTGTTGTATTCATGTCTATAGCTACAGTAAACAAGTAAGACATTACTTGTTTGAGATTTCTTTCAGCTCTCAAACTGAAAGAATGACTGTTAGATTACTGACAGGTTTGGGTTGAGTAGACAACAGGTAGATAGCATTGTTGTATTCAACAGTCCATTGTTGCTACAGTAAACAGGTATGTTTTCTGTTGTTTGGTAACTCAGCCTGAGACATAAAAGCAGGCATAAGCTAGGACACACACACACACATAATGTTGCTGTAACATCAGAAGAAGCCACTCATCATAAGAAGAACAGAACCTGGTCTCCAAGAAGAATCATTGCCAATGGAGATCACGAGTAACAGAAGATAAGTAACTTAAATGTATTTGTAGTTATAGACCATAGGCTGTTCTATTTTCTAGGCATTTTGCTTGTTATAGATATCTGTCAGTCTTGTATTGTAGTCCTAATATTGTAATAGTTTTGTATGTACAGCATCGTTGTATAGTAAAAGCACATTTACACACTGCAGAAGTCTCAGCTTCCTTGTTATACCACAGAGTAACCTTGCTAGATAGACGCAAGCAAAACATTTGGCGGCTCGTCCGGGATCTGTGCTATAATTCAATTGAAGCAGACTTGTTTTTCTGTAGTGTGTTGTGTAGCTTGTGCTAGGTAAAATGCTGCGTAAGCTGTTTAGGAAAAGCAAGGCTGCAGAGGGTTCTGGTGACCAGAAGAAAGTGTGCAGCTTACCTATCTGGGCCAGAAATAATGAGTGGGAGCCTCTTGCTAAAGAATTTGTGAAGTATGCTTCTCCCTTGAAGCTGACTTGGGGTGATAAAGTCTCAGATCATTTTGTAGATTTTAGCCTTAAGGGGTTGGATTTAAGTAAGAAAGAGAAGAGGACAGTGTCCACAGTGGGTTGGTACTTCCTCCATGCTCTCTATACTGAATCACATAGAAGGGAGAAGGCAGAGGCAGAAGTTAAGGTATTAAAAGACCAGCTAGCAGTTGCTTCAGAGTGTGTACGTTCAACCGCTAGTCGGGCTGATGATTTGCAAGAGCGGTGTGCAGCCCTCCTGACCAAATCAATTAATGCTTTAAGAAAAAGGAAGGGGCGTAAACCTGTTAGTAAAGCCAGGGTACGTGCCATTGTCACATCCCAAAATTGGGATTGTGAGGATGTGCTCTCCTCAAATGATAGTGAGGATGAGGAGATAGAGTTTGATATTTCAGATGATGGTCTGCTAGTAGGAAAGAAAAAGTATGCCAGACCTCTCATTACTAAGCATAGGAAATGGCAACATGATAGAGAGGATATGGCAGATGGGGAGGTGCATTATCACAACCCCAGAGATGTTGAAATTGAAGAAGTACGGGAGTTTACACAAACTGAACTCCATGAGCTGGCAAAACAATACAGACAAAGGTCTGGGGAGCCCCTATTGAGTTGGCTCCTACGCTTATGGGATGAAGGGGCGGACAGTGTTGTTTTGTCAGGTAAGGAAGCAGTGGCTATGGGAGTGTTAACCCATGATCCACAATTGCGTCAGGCAATGCGAAAAGCCAGAGAGTTTAGCGTGAATTTTTCACTGTTAGACCTTGTGAGAGATGGAATAGTCCGAGTATACGCTAGTCCTACTGACCTGGAAAATACCTACCCCTGGAGATCAATAGGAGAGGGTATTTCCAGGTTACGTGAGATGGGTTGTATAACCGGATTAAATACATTTCCAGAATGGATAGGTCCAGATATGGAACCCTTTACGTCTGCTCTGCGCTCTAAACTTATGAAGTCTGCGCCATTTAATCTCAGGGCTCCATTATTGTCTTTGTTGGGAGGCCTGGGATTAAACAGCAAGATTCATGAAGCCACAACCCTTTTAAGCCAGTTGGGGGAGATAGAGGAGACTAAAACAAAACCTGTCAGGGCAGTAGATAAGGTCAAGGCCAGACAGAAAGAATACAAGCAGAAAAGAACAGAGAAGAAACGGAATGGGGTAGAGAAGACAGAGGGTGAAGAGAAAACCAGGCTAGTTATTTCTAGGAAAGAAATGTGGGTGGACCTATTAAAGGCAGGAGTACCTAAAGATGAGATAGATGGCATTTCTACTGCAGAAATGCTGAAGAGGTGGAAACATTTAGTAGGGAAAACTGTCAGGGTTAGAAACACTACTCCTAGTGAAGATAACATCAGCCTAGACTTAGAGGAAACAGAACAGACCCCTCCTGTTAGCCCCAAACCAATTCCAAAAACTGAACATGAACCCAAATCCCTTTATCCTGGGGAGGAGTTAGAGAGAATCAGAAAAGGGGATTGGGAGGTTCCTTATTCTTTATGAAGGGAAGGTGAGTCTCCTGTAATAGCAGCAAGGGCAGTGACAGCAGGAGACCGACGCCCTTATGCACCTGTCACTGTATGGTGGGGGAAGTCATCTTCTCCTACACATGTAATGGCTTTAGTTGATAGCGGAGCTGAAGTTACACTTTTGCAAGGAAATCCTTCCCATCACAAAGGAGAAATGATTTATGTAGAAGGTTTGGGAGGGCAAACTACACCAGCAGTTAGGATACGGGTGAAATTGGCTATTGGCAAGGGATCAGGATTTATGACAAATGTTTTGATATCAGAGTTACCCGAAAATATTCTTGGGATGGATGTACTTCAAGGTCAGTCAATTCAGACTGAAAGAGGTACATTCACATTCGGGTATCCTGATAAAGTGTATCTGGTAAGGGCGGTGAAGGCTGTGGTCAGAGGTCATGCGAAATGGACCCCTGTCTACATTCCTCCACCAGAAAAGCCAGTCTGTCTCAAGCAGTAGACTATTCAAGAACTATTCAAGAACTGTTGAGAGTAGGGATCCTTAGACCTGCTGTAAGTCCTTTCTCGTCTCCGGTGTTCCCAGTAAAGAAACCTGATGGGACATATAGAATGACTGTGGATTACAGAGGTCTAAACAAAGTGGCACCTCCATTGAAGTCAGCTGTACCAGATATGATCTCAATTGTTGAGAAAATTGCTAAAGATGCAGGAGAATATCATGCTGTGATAGACCTGGCTAATGCTTTCTTTTCAATTTTGATAGACCCAGAGTGTCAAGACCAGTTTGCTATGGTATGGGACAGCCGCCAGTACACTTTCACTGTCCTTCCGCAAGGCTATCTTCATTCTCCAACGATTTGTCATGGACTGATTGCCTGAGATTTAAGTACCCTGAATTTGAAAGTCGCTGTGTTTCACTACATTGATGACATCATGATCTCTGGCACAAAAGAAGATGTAACTGAAGCACTGCACCTGCTGATACAACACTTGGAGAACAGAGGGTGGGCTATCAACAGAGACAAAGTCCAAGGACCTGCCACAGAGGTGAAATTCCTAGAAATGATGTGGACTGGGCCACAGAGGAAGATTCCAGAGACAGTTGTGCAAACTATCCAGGCGCTGTCGCCCCCTACTACCAAAAAGGAGGCACAGAAGTTCATTGGAGTTGTGGGATTCTGGAGATCGTTCATCCCACATCTTGGACTGATATTGAGGCTTATATACAATGTTACCAGAAAAAAGACTGAGTTCTCATGGGGTTCAGAGCAGCGGACTGCATTCCTGGCTGCTAAAGAAGCAATTTTGCAGCATCAGGGTTTGGGACCCGTGAGACAAGGAGTACCATTTCAGCTGGATGTAGTGGAGCAGAATGGTACCATATCTGGGAGTCTGTGGCAGCCAAATGAAAAGAAAGGACTGAGAGCAATACCTATTGGATTTTGGTCCAAACAACTGACAGGGGCACAGACGAGATACACGCCCCTAGAGAAGTACCTGTTTGGGGCCTACACAGCACTTCAACATGTAGAGACCATTACAAAAAAGGACACAGTCACCATCCATACTGCATTGCCAATAGCAGGATGGGCGAGAGATAATGGACTGACCACTAGGGCAGCTGTAGCCCAGAACCAGACACTGATGAAATGGAAGTGGTACCTTCAAGAAAGAGGGGGTATTGCAGCTGGGGATGTTAGAGACATTTTAAAACAGTTGGCAGGGCTTGTTACTTTTACCAGCACCCGGCCAGAAGAAGAAATTCCTGTGCTGCAGTCATCCCCCATTCAAGAGGCTCCACCCTTTGAGTCTCTGTCAGAAGACATGAAGGAGTGAGCGTGGTTCACTGATGGTTCAGCCATAATCATCTCGTCTGGGCGTAAATGGACAGCAGCAGCCTACAACCCAAGTACAGACACAGTCCTGCAGGAGTCTGGAATCGAAGGGTCCAGTCAGTATGCAGAGTTGAAAGCTGTAGTGATGACTCTTCAGGAGGATCCTTCTTCCCATGTCACTATCTACATTGACAGCTGGGCGGTTTTGAAAGGACTGACAACTTGGATGCCCACGTGGAAGTCCAATGAATGGATGATTCATGGAAAGGTGGTGTGGGGAGGCAAGGAAGTCTGGGACTACATCTGGAAGGAAGCTCACTCCCACACCATAAAAGTGGGGCATGTTGATGCACATGTGCCCCTAGTACCAGACTTTGAGAACTATAACAGAGTTGCAGATGAAATCGCCAAAGTGAAGGCAGCTGTGCCAATTGATCCTGTTTTGATGAACTTGGCCAACTGGGCCCACAAGCAATCTGGACATTTGGGGCAGAAAGCAACATATGAATGGGCACAGCAGAGAGGATTGCCTATATCCATGGACATGATAAAGACTGTAATAGGGAACTGTACAGTGTGTGAAGTGCGACAATGGCCATTGCAAAAGTACTCCACTGGGTCGATTAAGAGGGGTGAGAGGCCTGCAGAGATCTGGCAGATTGACTTCATTGGTCCCCTGTCCCGGGGAAACAACGGACTGAGATATTGTTGCACTGCAGTGGACACCTATTCAGGACTTATGCTTGTCCATCCTTGCAAACGTGCAGATCAAGCCGCAACGCTTCAACTGCTTCAGAAACTTGTCGTTGCTTATGGTTGTCCCAAACAAATCCAAAGTGATAACGGCTCACACTTCACTGGATCAACAGTACAGCAGGGGGCCAAAGATTCTGGAGTGTACTGGTTGTGCCACATCCCATACCATCCACAGGCAGCTGGTTTGATTGAAAGATACAACGGGCTATTGAAAGACCAGATACGCAAACTTACACCCACACATACACTAAGGGGGTGGAATCGGGTCCTAACACAGGCAGTTATGTTGTTAAATTCTAGGCCAATAGCACACCATATGAGAGGATGGTAGGGGCTGAGGCACAGATTCCACAGCTGGAGTGCAGAGTTCAGTATTTATGTAAGGTTCCTGAAAGAACAGGGTTTAACAGATACCATGTTACTGCTTCCCATGACATAGAAACCAAGAGTGACGTATCTGAAGTCTATCTAGGAATGAGAGGGAATCTGGCAGGAAGGTTTGAAGTTATATTTGCATTGGCAGATGAGCTTCAAGACAGTGGCTGGGACTCTGACTGGTTAGTGGATACTTCTCAGCAAGAGTGGAAAGTGAGGCTACATAACATCAAACCTTCCAAAATAAACAGCAGTGATCTTCTGGGAAATATCAGTATATTTCCTCTCCTCCCTATTGATGTTCTTTGGGAGGGTCAGAGGTGCATACAGGCAGGTGGCAAAGTATTGGTCAGATATCCAGGCAAGAAGCCATTTAGAGGAGAGATTGTAGCTGAAGGGCCAGGATCTACTGTTTATGTATTGTTAGAAGGAACAGATAATCCGCTTTGTTTTCCACTCCACAGGCTGTCTCCGATTTGATCCATAGGAAGACCAGAGAAAAGTGGTTACATGATGGAAAGAATAAAGGAAGATCGCAAGAGCTGTGGAGAGCAAGGCCTTTGATGTATTTCAAGCCTGGATTTATTTCTAAAGAACTTTAGAATGGACTTTCTAATGAACTATTATCCAAAGACTGAAACACCTTCCCAGTGACAGAAATATGGGAGGGGTTGCATTTAAGGAAAATTCATGTGTCGAATGAGTTAGTAATGAAGAGATTTTCTGTGTAGTCTGCGAGAGACAAAAAATAAATCATAGGGTGGAATGTGTTGCGTTTGTTAAAAATATGATTTTTATTATATTACTCAGACATAGGATACATGGGACAATTTTACAATAGTGAGTTGGTCAGATTACTGTCAGTCTTTTGGTTTGAGTAGATTTCTCAAACAAATGCTGTTTTCATACAATGGGGTTAGATACCATTGTTGTATTCATGTCTTTAGCTACAGTAAACAAGTAAGACATTACTTGTTTGAGATTTCTTTCAGCTCTCAAACTGAAAGAATGACTGTTAGATTACTGACAGGTTTGGGTTGAGTAGACAATAGGTAGCTAGCATTGTTGTAGTCAACCGTCCATTGTTGCTACAGTAAACAGGTATGTTTTCTGTTGTTTGGTAACTCAGCCTGAGACATAAAAGCAGGCATAAGCTAGGACACACACACACATAATGTTGCTGTAACATCAGAAGAAGCCACTCATCATAAGAAGAACAGAACCTGGTTTCCAAGAAGAATCATTGCCAATGGAGATCACGAGTAACAGAAGATAAGTAACTTAAATGTATTTGTAGTTATAGACCATAGGCTGTTCTATTTTCTAGGCATTTTGCTTGTTATAGATATCTGTCAGTCTTGTATTGTAGTCCTAATATTGTAATAGTTTTGTATGTACAGCATCTTTGTATAGTAAAAGCACATTTACACACTGCAGAAGTCTCAGCTTCCTTGTTATACCACAGAGTAACCTTGCTAGATAGACGCAAGCAAAACAGATTGTTAATCTGTCCCATTACTTTTGGTCCCTTAAAAAGTGTAAGGCACATATACAAACTGTTGTAATTCCTACACCGTTCACCTGATTTGCATGTAAATACCCTCAAATTAAAGCTGAAAGTCTGCACTTAAAGCATATTTGTTTCATTTCAAATCCATGTATAGAGCAAAAAAAGATTAGAATTGTGTCGATGTCCCAATATTTATGGACCTGACTGTATATGGCATTTTAATTATTTTACTAGTAATGGCGGCAGCACGGGGGTTTTTGTGTGTAAACACACAAATCCCTGTGCTGTCTGAGGAGAGACGACAGATCGTGTTTTTTTTTTACTAGTAATGGCGGTAATCTGGGATTTTTTGTGGTATTGCGATGTTGCAGCGGACAGGTCGGACACTTTTGACACATTTTTGGGACCATTGACATTTACAGAGCGATCAGTGCTATAAATATGCACTGATTACTATGTAAATGTCACTGCAGGGAAGGGGTTAACACTAGGGGGGGTGATCAAGGGGTTAACTGTGTTCCCTATTGTGTGTTCTAATTGTGGGGGGATGGGACTAACTAGGAGAGATGACAGATCGTGGTTTCTACTTTGTAGAAACATGATCTGTCGTCTCTCCTCAGACAGCACAGGGATTTCTGCGTTTACACACACAAACCCCTGTGCTGCCGCTCGTGCCCGCGGCGATTGTGCCCACAGACCACGCACATCGTGTTACCTGCTGTGCAGCGGGCGCACTCGTGGGCAAAGCCGTATATGTACAGGATTTCGCCCAGGAGAGCCATTTTGCCGCAGTAAATCTGCGCGAGCCCGTCGGGAACCGGTTAAACGTTTATAAGCTTATTGAGCCTCTTGCCACCTTTTACAGTTACCTCTAAGAGCTGACCCAGAATCGCGCCGTAAGGCCCATAAAATGTAAGTAATAAGCTGATAATAGTCTGGTAACAGACTAGCAGGTTAGAGATTACTGGGGCGATCTGTAAAGATTTCCTGGAAAATGAGAGCTATACTGTGACTAAGCTATTCCACGTTCATTCCCAGTCAGGAATAGAGTCAGGCATAAAGTTCACGATACAGCTCGCCTGATGGATGTCATCCGATAGTCTGAGCTAGGTTAAATTCCTCTTAGACCACTTTCACACTGAGATGCTTTTCAGGTGCTTTCACGCTAAAAACAGCACCTAAAAAGCTCATGAAAACGTATTTCCATTAAAATCAATGAATGCTTTCACACTGGGGCAGTCTGCTGGCAGGGCTGTGAAAAACTCCCCTCTCCATTGAAATGAATGGAAAGCTCTTCAAAAGCGCCTGAAAAGCACTCAGTGTTTTTACTGGCAGTTTAGAAGTGCCTCAGTGTGAAAGTGGTCTTACACTGGCTTGTGTACTGCAAGCAGGGACATGAGAAACAAGTGACAGGCAGCAGGCAGACAGCAGGAGGTCCCTCGTCAGGCTGATGACCAGCTGTAAGCCGCATCAATGCCAGCCACAGGACCGGTAGATCAGATCTCAGATCGGTCAATGTAGTCGATGCCGCACGTGGAGGAGCATACTGAGACAAGAGCAGATACAGAGGCAGGTACGGAGGGGCTTGTCTGAACAGCTGCAGAGCAGTAAGGGCAAGTGAAGGCTAATTCTGAAGCGGATTTCACCCTCCATTCATGCTGGATTCATGCTAGGCTGCACATACGAGCATGAGCTGGAGCTCACAGAGACAGCATCCTCACATGCCCATCAACAAGCTCCTCCATCCCTTTGGTTGTTGTAAAGTGTATGTGTAGTCACCACACACACTAAACTTATTGTGAGCAGAAACACGCACTCCTTCTACACAAAGTGTGAATGGGGCCATAGATGCAAGGGATCACTACTATACTAGACTAATTGCAGTCTTATGGCTTGTTAAAATTAATGGTGTAAAAATGCAGCACAACCCCACAGTTTTACCGCCCCCAAAACTAATCCCCCCTCTAGCTGAAGGGGCGGTGGCTGGGGTGAACTCATGCCATGAATGCAATACTCTGCTTCATGGCTGTGGTTGGAACTATACCTCATGTTGTGCTTGGTGAGTACTACTGCCTGTCAGATACAATCAATTCTAGTGAATGGAGCCACACTGCAATTCTAGTGAATGGAGCCACACTGCAATTGCGCACAATATGCATGTTTGCAGGACAGTACTGCGGCATTTAGGGGGTTAAAATAGGTAATAAGATAAGACAACTCCTTCCCACCACCTGTCAACTGCTCTCTGAAGAGTGATCCAAATGCAGATAAGTCTGCAAAGCAGGTGTAAATGTGTCATTCCCGTGTTACAGCATGCCAAAGAATAATGGCTTACTGCAAGACTACAGAGGGAGGGCTATGGGAGGTTAATATGAAGGCGTTTCCTTCATATGTAAATTAATCCCTTCACAAACGCAGGGCTCTGGGAGTGGGATCTAAGGGTTGGGACTCTCCCTGTTCACACTGGTGAGCATTTTTAAAGAGGTTGTAAACCCTCATGTTTTTACACCTTAATGCATCCTATGCATTTAAGGTGAAAAAACACCTGGCAGTCACCGGCTCCCCTGTTTTACTTACCTGAACCCCCCAATTTCCCTCGGCGGGGACACGCTGTCCCTCTCTCCACGGGGTCCCGGCTCTTTATTGGATAGATTGATAGGAGCGCAGCCATTGGCTGAATTGTCATGATCGGCTCACGAAAGCTGTGTACTAATGATCAGATCATCGTAAGATCAGTTTGAAAGCAATATTTTTCATACAATTTTAGACATCTGGACCTGGCAATTTGTTTACATTAAGTTTCTCTATTCTTTTGTACCTGGTTTTCAGTCAGTCAACAGTGGTACCTCCAGTAAAACATTACGGTTATGACTATCAAACCCAACTTTTTCGTCAGTAAAAATTTTAGGAGGTGAAAAAATAGGATTTTTGTACTCACCGTAAAATCCTTTTCTCTGAAGTTCATGGACGGACACAGCTCCTTTATTCTTGACCTTAGGAATTATATGCCGTCTATCAGGAGAGGACTAGGCAGACATGTAAAACATGTAACAAGCGCAAAGCTGAACAGTACCGCCCAGGGAGCGGTCCCTCTGGCTATAACCCCTCACCCTGCATCCAGCAGCTCAGTTCGTCAAAAAGCAGTACAAACATAAAAAGGAGAGGTGGGTGCTGTGTCCAGGGCCATCAGGAATTTTCGGGCCCCTTACACTGCTTCAGGCATGGGCCCCCTGGAGCAGAGGAGAAACGGGGGGGGGGGTGTGCTGCCGCTGCAAATTGAGAAGCGGGGGGGGGGGGGGAGCAGCCGCTAATTGAGAAGGGGGCGTGCCACGAAATAAAAAATTGAGAAGCGGGGGGTGCTGCCGCCACGAATTGTTGAGGTCGGGTGGGCTTTGGGTGCTGACAAGCAAAGAACGAATGAAAAAAAAAGGGGGTTGCCATCCGGGGCCCTGGGGACCTCTTAAAAAAAGATTTTTTTTTTAATATAAAAAAAAATACATAAAAAAAGGGGGTTACCATCCAGGGCCCCGGGGAGCTCTGGGCCCCTTACAAAAAAAAAGGGGGGTTGCCATCCGGGGGCCCTGGGGACCTCCGGGCCCCTTACAGGTGTACTGCCTGTACCCTCCTGATGGCGGCCCTGGCTGTGTTGTGTCCGTCCATGAACTTCAAAGAAAAGGATTTTATGGTGAGTACAAAAATCCTATTTTTTTCTTTCGTTCATGGATGGACACAGCTCCTTTATTCTTGACCTTAGGGACGTCCCCAAGCAGTGTCAAAAAACGAGGGGTGGGAACAGCAAGCAAACAAACTTCCACCCAAAACAACCAAAGCTCCTCAACGGAGGAGTTGCAACCTTAAACGGCCATCTGCAAAACTTTGCGGCCAAAGCAAGCATCCGCAGATGCATGCACATCAACCTTGTAAAACTTAGTGAAAGTGTGAACGGATGACCAGGTCTTACACACCTTGGAGACAAACGCTTGATGTCGGAAGGCCCAGGAGGCACCTATTGCCCTGGTTGAATGCGCCGTGACAGTAAAGGGAGGCACCCCGCCCTTTTAGGGCATAAGCCTGAATCACGATCTGTCTGATCCACTGAGAAATGGTGGCCAACGAGACCGCCAGGCCTTTCTTTGGACCAGTCACTGACACAAACAGTGAGTCTGACCTCCGAAACTGAGCCGTAGCAGACTGATACACCCGCAGAGCTCGGACCACGTCCAAGGAATGCACAGCAACATCTTTGGGGTGCAACGGTCGAGGACATAAGGATGGAAGCACAATGTCCTCATTTAGATGAAAAGCCGAAACAACCTTCAGAAGGAACTAAGGTTGCGGGCGTAGCACCGCTTTATCCTTGTGGAGGATCAAGCAGGGAGACTTGCAAGACAAAGCAACTTTCTGAGAGAGTGTCAAAAGGGGGATCTCTCTGATGTTCTCAAACGGAGGTTTCTGAAGTACCGAGAGCACCAGATTCCAATCCCACAGAGGCAGTGGTGGTCAAACCGGAGGGGCCACATGTTGAACCCCTTGCACAAACGTACTCACCAGTGAATGAGCCGCCAAGGGTCGTTAAAAGAAGACAGCCAAAGCTGATATCTGCCCCTTAATGGTGCTTAAGGCAAGTTTTTGATCCACTCCACGCTGTAAGAACAGCAGGATCCTGGAAACTGTATATGTCCGTGGACGCCACACCATCTCCTCACCAGGGTTGCCAACTTTCAGTAAATTTACGAACAGTTTGTAAAATCCATAATTGTTACATCTGGTAATGAATGTCAGTTACGGAGATGCAGCCTACATTTCCCTCATAGACAGTCATGGACAGATGCAAAAAGTAGGATTTTTAAAACAGCTTACCTGTAAAATCCTTTTCTTGGAGTACATCACGGGACACAGAGCAGCATAGTCATTACTATGTGGGTTATATAGAATTACCTTCAGGTGCTGGCACTGGCAACTTCCAAAACAGGAAGTACCCTCCCCTATATAAGCCCCTCCCATCCGGGAGTACCTCAGTTTTGTAGCAAAGCAATAAGTGTCCCCAAAAGAGGGGTGGGAGCTCTGTGTCCCGTGATGTACTCCAAGAAAAGGATTTTACAGGTAAGCTGTTTTAAAAATCCTACTTTCTTGTTCATACATCACGGGACACAGAGCAGCATAGTCATTACTATGTGGGACGTCCCAAAGCAATGCCACATGAGGGGGGGGATACACCATACATAAGCTGGGCGCCATCAGGCATGAGGATCTTTTGCGGCCTGCAACACACTGCGCCCAAAGGCGACATCCTCCTGACTTCTCACGTCCACCTGGTAGAACCTAGTAAACGTGTGTACTGAAGACCATGTTGCGGCCTTACAAATTTGCGCCAGGGAGGCCTGGTGATGCACTGCCCATGAAGTTCCAACTGCTCTCGTGGAGTGCGCCCTAACTTTGAACGGAGGCGGTCTACTTTTCAAGCCATAGGCTTGTATTATGACCTGTCGAATCCACTTGGCTAAAGTAGATTTTGATGCTGCCTGACCCTTTCTGGGGCCTTCCGGCAGAACAAACAGAGAATCCGTTCTACGAATCTGAGCAGTGGCTTTTAGATAAACTTTAACTGCTCTTACTACATCCAAAGAATGCAATAACTTTTCCTCTACCGAGCTTGGTTTGGGGAAAAAAGAAGGAAGAACCACATCCTGGTTCAAGTGAAACCTCGATACCACCTTAGGAAGAAAGGCTGGGTGAGGACGTAATACTACTCTGTCCTTATGGATAACCAGATATGGCTCTTTACAGGACATGGCGGCTAATTCCGACACTCTTCTAGCCGAGCATATGGCTACTAAAAATATCAATTTCCTGGTGAGTAGAACCAAGGAAATGTGCCGCAAAGGTTCAAATGGCTGCTTCTGCAGAACCGACAGAACCAAATTTAGATCCCATGGGCATATGGGAGCCTTAATCGGTGGAATAATACGAGTCACACCTTGCATAAAGGATTTGACAAGTGAATGCATAGCCAGGGGCCTTTGAAATAGTATTGACAAGGCCGAAACCTGGCCCTTGATAGTACTTAAGGCAAACTTCCTGTCTACAGCCCACTGCAGGAAGTCCAGAATTCTGCCTATAACGTACTTACGTGGATGCCATTTTCTGGCCTCGCACCAAGTGATGTACGCCTTCCAAACTCTATAGTAGATCTGCCTGGATACAGGCTTCCTGGCATTGATTATAGTTGATACCACAGAGTTAGAGAGACCTCTCTTCTTTAGGATGTGGGACTCAATAGCCAGGCCGTTAAACTTAGAGTTAGTAAGGAAGGGTGGTATATCGGTCCTTGCGAAAGCAGGTCCGGACGACGTGGAAGGGTCCAAGGACTCCCCACAGACATTTTGATGATCTCCGCGTACCAGGCCCTTCGGGGCCACGCTGGAGCCACCAGGATCACCGGCTTCTTCTCCAACCTGACTCTGCGAAGGAGTCGAGGCAACAATTGTAGCGGAGGGAATGCATATATCAGTCTGAACTGATCCCAAGGGAACACCAGAGCATCCGAGCCGCAAGCGAGGGGATCCCTTGTCCGGGAGACAAACCTGTCCACCTTTGCGTTGAATCTGGATGCTAGCAGATCTACATCCGGTGTTCCCCACCGCTGACATATTGCTCAGAAGACCTCGGGATGAAGGGACCATTCCCCTGGGCATAACTGTTGGCGACTCAGAAAGTCCGCCTTCCAATTCTCCACCCCTGGAATGAAGACAGCTGATATACATGGGACATGCTTTTCTGCCCATTCCAGGATGTGACTTACTTCCCTCTGGGCTGCACGACTCCTGGTGCCTCCCTGATGATTGATATATGCCACTGCTGTGGCATTGTCTGATTGAATTCTGACAGGGGACCCTTGGAGTCTGGATGTCCAGGCTACTAGGGCGTACCGGGCTGCTCGTATCTCTAAGAGATTGATGGGCAGGGTTTTTACTACATTTGACCATCTGCCCTGGAGAGACCATTGCTCCAGTACTGCCCCCCAGCCTGTAAGGCTGGCATCTGTAGTGACCACCTTCCAAGATATCGGGCTGAAGGGTTTTCCCTTCTGGAGATTCTGGGGGATCAACCACCAGCAGAGACTCTTCCGAACGGAAGGGGACAAAGCCATCGGGAAGTCTAGAGCCTGAACTTTTCCGTTCCATGCTGACAATATGGCCCTTTGTAAATTCCTTGAGTGGAATTGGGCGTATGGCACAGCTTCGAATGATGCTACCATCTTTCCTAGCAGCCTCATGCACAGGCGTATGGACGGCTGTCTTTTTGCACAAAGCAGACGGACCAAGCCCCTCAAAGAGGATACCTTGTCTAGAGGTAAGAAAATCTTCCTCTGGTCTGAATCCAGCCGTAGCCCTAGATATACCAGGTTATTCCCTGGCTGTAGGGCTGACTTGTCCAGGTTGATGACCCAACCGTGAGATTCTAGATACTTGATTGTATCGATAATTACCACTTCTAGCTTGGCAACTGAGTGGTCCATCAACAACAGGTCGTCTAGGTATGCCATTATCGTTACACCCCGTGTTCTTAGATCGGCCAACAGTGGGGCCAGAATTTTTGTGAACACTCGTGGTGCTGTGGCCAGACCGAATGGTAAGGCTCTGAACTGAAAATGGCGCCCTTCTACTGCAAAGCGTAGGAATTTTTGATGACCTGGAAAGATGGGAACATGCAAGTAAGCATCTTTGATGTCGATCGAGGCTAACCATTCCTCCCCTTGTAGGGCAGCGGTGACCGATCGGATCGACTCCATCCGGAAAGACCGGACGTTTAGAAATTTGTTTAGATTCTTTAGGTCCAATATGGGTCTTATGTCCCCGTTTGGCTTCGGGACTGTGAAAAGGTTTGAGTAGAAACCCAACCCCCACTCTTCCATAGGAACCTCCATAATTACTCCTTGGAGCAATAGTTGTTCTAACGCCAATAGGAGAGACCGTCTTTTCAGAGGGTCTCTTGGCATGCCTGACCACATAAAATGGGACGGAGGAGACTCTTAACTCCAACTTGTATCCCAGAGTTACTGCGGAGAGCACCCATCTGTCTTTGATCGTCTCCCGCCAGGTCTCTGCGAACTGAAGTCTTCCCCCCACCCGTTTGAGTGGGGGCAGCCCTTCATAGGCTTGACTTGGAGGCTGGTTTAGTACCTCTTCGGATCCAGGGCTTTTTATTACCCTGTGGCTGTCCCTGATTTTTACCTCCTGAGTTTGACCGAGGAGGCCGTCGGAACTGCTTAGTAGCAGACGTCGCAGGGATAGGAGAGGTAGTCCTCTTAAAAGATGGACCCCTAGACCTCTTCTTACTCGGTAAGAGAGTACTTTTACCACTGGAAATCTTCTGGATATACTTATCCAGGTCTTCGCCAAAAAGGCGTTCCCCATGAAATGGGAAGCTAACTAAGAGCTTCTTACAGGGAGCTTCAGCAGACCAGTTTTTAAGCCACAGAAGCCTACGCATATGTACCAAAGACAGCGTGAGGCGGGAGGCCTGATGGATAGAATCCTTGATGGCGTCAACCGCAAAGCATAATGCTCTAGGCAGATCAGCCAGAGCCTGGGCCTGTTGGTCTGGTAAATCCCTCAGGACCATTTTCATTTGATCCTTTAAAGCTTGGCAGACCCCAATAGCTGCCACTGCTGGCTGTGTAACAGCCCCTGCTGTGGAAAAAGCAGATTTTAATAAAGATTCCAATTTTTTATCCACTGGATCTTTGAACATTTGAACATTATCTACTGGACATGTCAGTGATTTGTTCACAGAAGAGATGGCTGCATCCACCGTAGGAACATTCCATCTCTGGGTGAACTTTTCCTCCATGGGATAGATCACCGGAAACCTTTTAGGCGGAACAAATAGTTTATCAGGATGTTCCCAGTCCTGGTATATAAGTCCTTCCAATAATGGATGTATTGGAAAGGAGCAATTAAACCTGGGGAGCTTTTAGCGACCCCAATGAGGAGACAGCAGTAGTTGATGGTTCAACAAGAGGCATTTTAAATGCAGATCGAACCATGTCAGTTAGGGTCTGGACCCACAACCTTTCAGTCTGTGATGCTGAAAATGGTTCATCTACTGTCGATTCCTCAAAAACAGAGCTAACCTCCTCCTGATCCCCTTCAGGTAGGTCGGTCCCTTCCTGGGACTGTTGCTCTGCCAACAGGCACTCTAATGGAGGTGATGGAGATCTGGCGCGCTTTCTTTCCTGTAGAGAAGAAGCGATCAATGCAGCCAATCTCTGCTCCAATCCCTCCAGAGTTGAGGAAAAAACCTCCTCTGTTATATATGCAGGAGCAGGTGGACTGAGGACAGCCGCAGTACCTGGCACTCCCGGGGGTTCCTTATGGGTATTAACCTCTGATTTCTCAGGGGAGGAGGGTGCAGATGACTGCTCCAGATCCTCAGAGCCCGATGGAGACCCCCTACACTTCCTGAGAGGTATATCGGAGTTTTTTAGGTGGCATATTCCTTAGTTCAAAGCTGAGGTATTCCAGCCGCAATACACCCCTTACTGAAATAGTCTAATGCAATTTGCTGCTATGTACATCAGTGGGTGTCTACTAATGCGTCTTTCTGGGGATGCCTGTATCAACCGCCCGCTGTAAGCCCCTATACCATGCTACCAGCTCCTTTTCATGCTCTGTGTCCATAGCAAGCAGCGTGGACTGAGTCCTTTTATCTTGCTGGGACGCCCGCGCATGCGCAGAAGCGCTGGGCGCACAGAGCGCGTCATCCGCCAGGCTCCGCCCCCTTTTTTGAAGCTAAACCTTATAAAAAGAAAGCATGTGTGCGCGCGCGCGTGCACGTGTGCGCTCTTGGCGCCATGTAGGGAGAGGAGCCAGGGTCCCTGTTTTACCAGGACTCGGGGATGGAAGGAAACTACTTGGCAGCATGACAGAGGAATGCAGCTTCCCTGATAGAGAGCTCACTCATCTGCCTGGACTTTCACCATGGAAGGAATAGTCCCAAGAAAAAAGACGTTCCACAGCGGTCTCTAGTGGACAAACACAGGTACCGCACTTTTGTCTTTTTTTTTTTTTTTTTAAAACCTCCTTTATGAAAAACATTTCCAGGTTTACAGTTTTTTTAAAACTTCCCTTATGAAAAAACATTTCTAGGATTTCTTAGGCATATACAGCTATTAGCGGGAATACCCTTTAGGTAACAGGCAGAAAGACATATTAGGCTTGGGGGTCCCCTCAATAGAACCAAGTTCCTGAGGGGCCCCCACTTACCTTTTCCCCGCCGCAGGACTTTGTTTGGTCCACAGAAGCCCAAACTTCACCTCTCACGGCAGGCATTGTACTAGACCTTCAGGGACCGGGTTCCCAAGGATTCCACTCCCCTGGACCTGTATAGCACCCTGCACAGATAGCCTCTTGGTTTTGGGTATGACCAGAGCTCTGGATCCCAGGGTCCAGCCCTCCTAAGAGAGGCATTACAGGCAAAACCCTGCTCTTCTCTGCAAGGCCCGGGTACCGACCGTTTAGCTATGAAGCTTTTTTGGTCGGATCCGGAATAGCTTGCTAAGGCCCAGAGAACCTGTACACAAGCCCAGATGAATACATGTTAACCTTGGCCAACACCTTAGACACTGGCAAAAAACTGAGGTACTCCCGGATGGGAGGGGCTTATATAGGGGAGGGTACTTCCTGTTTTGGAAGTTGCCAGTGCCAGCACCTGAAGGTAATTCTATATAACCCACATAGTAATGACTATGCTGCTCTGTGTCCCGTGATGTATGAACAAGAAAGTACAGATTTTACAAACTGTTCGTAAATTTACTGAAAGTTGGCAACCCTGCTCCTCACACAGAGATGTAGGCCTTCCACGTGCGATGATAAATCTTCCAAGAAGATGACTTCCGTGCCCTCCGCATGGTGGAAATTACTGAATCCGACAGGCCTCGGTCCCTTAGTACCTGACTTTCAACAGCCATGCTGTTAAAGCCAGCGACTGTAAAGCATCGGCAGTCGCCAAGGAACATCCGCCACCAGGCGTACCGGGGACGCCAAGGCCAATCTGGGGCAATTAGAATCACCGGAATTCCCTCGGTTTCCACTCTGTGAAGCAGACGAGGAAGAAGTTTTAACGGGGAGGCATAAATTCGTCTATACTGTCCCCACGGAGCCATCAACGCATCTGTCTCATCCGCCCAGGGATCTTTGGACCTGGCCACAAACCTCAATACCTTCCGATTGAGTCGAGAAGCCAGGAGATCCACGTCTGGCGTGCCCCATCTCAGGCAAAGGAGTCTAAACACATCCGGGTGTAGCGACCATTCTCCGTGATCCAGCATCTGGCGGTAGTCCGCTTGCCAGTTTTCTACACCCGGAATGTATACGACCGATAGAGCCGGCACGCTCCGCTCTGGCAACCGCAGGATGTGAGCGACCTCCAATGCTGCAGCCGAGCTTCTTGTTCCTCCTTGATAGTTGACATACGCCACCGCCGTGGCGTTGTCCGATTGGATCCTGACTGGATGTCCCTGCAGCCTCTGTGACCATGTGGAGAGGCACTGCCTGATCACCCGAAGTTCCAGCACATTGATCGGTAGGCGGGATTCTTCCCCCGTCCAGCGACCCGGTGTGTCGAATGTACACCACCCTATGTGCAGGGGTCCCCTCTACCGGAATCGTGGTTACCTTGTTTAACCGGATACCGGGGGGTCCACAATCGGGGGAGATGTCCATTATTTCAGGAGACTCTCCTCAAAGGGGTAAAAGACCGCCATGCGTTTTGGGACCAAAAAGGCCAGCTGCGGTCGCTCCCATTCTTTGTATATAAACTAATCAAAATAAATTAGGTAGGGAAACACCTTAGCAGTGCGGGCCGGCTTATGGGACCCAAAAGGGACCGACACCTCAGTAGATGCCCCCGCCGTATCCTCCAATTTTAGGGTCTCCCGCACTGTGGTGATAAGTGCTCCAACAAGCGCTCTTTCCTGCGCTGACCCGGACACAGAGTCATCCTCACTGTCCGAATGGTCCTGTCTGCATCCTCTGACACGTCAGAATAGGGGGCGTGCGCCAGGCCCGAGTCTGAATCAGAGCTTTCCCCAGAAGATGGTGGGGGGAGGGGGCGTTTTTTACTCCTTGTGCCCACACACCACTTCCACCCTGGCATCAAAGGATTCCAGGATCGCCGACAAAGCGTCCACAGGCACCGCAGGTGCAGGGGCACCGGTTGCTACCACAGGGATGTCTGGGGAAGGAGCGCCAGCTTCTGACGCCATGCTGACCCACAATCGCCTGACACCCTTGAGGGACTAAAGGCAAGGTACACAAAAAGGCCACCCTCCTAGCTGCTACAGACCGAGGGGCCCCCCAGAGGATTCATCACCCCAATTCAGGTACTGCACAGCGCTGCTGTCCGCTCTCTCTCCTGCACTGTCTGTGCCTGAGGTGTTCTCCTGTGTCTGAGGTGTTCTGTGCTGTTCGCACTGTTCAGAACGATATTCCCAGCGCTAAAGGCCAAAACTAAGCTGGGGCTACAAGAAAATGGCGGCTGCCTCAGTGCGCGAGTTACAAGAAAATAGCCACCAGCTGCCTCAGTAAAAAAACAGCGCAGGCTCCGCCAAAATGGCCACCACGTTCTGAGGTAAAGGAAATGGCTGCGAACACGCTGATCCTCCACGCGGAGGCATCCATATGGACAGACCCAGAACACCCCCCCTGTGGAGAGCGGACCCTGAACACCCAGTGCAGCCCCAGCCAGGACCCCCAGTCAGGTACACAGCAGGCCCAGCCATTACAGTGCATGGGGAGGAGGGAAGGGACAGGGAGAGGAGAAAGAGAGCGTGAGAGACCCCATAGTCGACCTCCCCGGGAATGCCCAGCTGTTCCATCCTGCCCAGACAGGTGGAACCCTACTTACCCATCCTGCGGGGACTGCTGGACGCATTCCGGACAGACCCATCACCCGAGCAGTATGGCGTGGCTGTCGGCCATTGCACACTGCGACACGGACAGCAGTAGCTTGGTCATGTGTGCCCGGAGCATATAGCTCACCGGCCACCCCTGGAGCAAATTGGGCATGTCGTGGCTGACCCAGCGCGTAGCTAAAGGTCTGCTCATGCTCGATGGCCGGACTGGGGAGACTACAAGGATCTATATTATCCAGCCTGTCACCCAGCCGGCTGTTGATAGTAGATCTCAGGATCAAAAAAAAAAAATAGAAAAAAAAAAGAAAAAAATCTCCAGGACCAATGGTCCCAACCGGGAGCCAGGTCCTTCTATGCTAGGCAGAAAAAAACTGAGCTGCTGGATGCAGGGTGAGGGGTTATAGCCAGAGGGACCGCCCCCTGGGCAGTACTGTTCAGCTTTGCTGTTACATGTTTTACATGTCTGCCTAGTCCTCTCCTGATAGACGGCATATAAACCCTAAGGTCAAGAATAAAGGAGCTGTGTCCGTCCATAAATGAAAGAGAAATGTATTTATTTTGTTTGCCTTAGCCCTGTGAGTTGTGTTTAACTTTCTGTGTTCAGCCATTATAGGGCCTGTTTTTCATAACCTTTTCAATACTGATCTATTTGTTTTACTTGCTATAGCAGTGTGTTTCTCAATTTCTATTTTGCCATCCTGATTGCTCCCCTGTATTTTTATTAGTTGCATTCCTTGTAAATCTGTATGCTGGAGGTTGCTGGAACAAAATCTTCAAAGCCACATCCTGAGCAGCTTTTTGATCCAGTCCTGACTTTAAGACAAGCAAGCGGACCCATAGAATAATGGAGTCTCTTTGCCCATACAAATGAAAATATACCCTGCAGGTATTATGGTATACCTTAGATGAAGTAGCTTTTCTTGCCTTAAGAAACATGGTAGTCACTTTATCCAAAAGGTACCTTTCTCTTACTACCCGGGCCCGAACAGTCACACCATCAAAGCCAGCAACTGTGAAGACAGGTGGTGGACCTTGCAAAAGGTCTGGAGGATCCGAGAGGTGGTTAATGTGCTAAGAATGTCCAAGGTCCAAGCTATTCCTGGCCCATTTGGAGCCATCAAAATCACTGTAGCCTTTCCACCTAGATCTATGAAACAGATTAAGGTTTAACAAGAGTGGAGTTGAGGGGACCTAAATTAAAATTGTTCCCAATAAATCATCAGTGCATCTACCGCCAGCGCTACAGGATCCATTGTTTCTTGTTGAACCTGGACGTGTCAGGGGACCTCAAGCAACAAGATTTCCTTGAACACCTCTGGGTATAGCAACCATTTCTCAGGCAAGCGTTACAGTCAACTAAGAAGGTCCACCTGTCAATTTTCCACTCCTGGAATGTGCAAAGCAGATATTGCCACGTTTCCAATCACCCAATGGAGGTTAAAATCTGTCATTGTCGTGGCTTATTGTGCTCCCTTGTTGGTTTACATAAGCAGCACTGTCAGATGGGGTCTTGACTGGAAGGCCCTTGGCCATTTTGTTTTCCCCTTCTACAGTAGGCAGACCTTCACATCAGCCCCAGAATGTTGATGGAAGTCGAGTCTCCAGCACTTCTCCTCAGCTAGGCAGACTGGCATCCATGGTAAGAACCATCCAGGTCAACAATAAAAGAATACCCCAGTTCCAACAACTTGGACATCCACCTCATCGGGGAGTTCCTTGCCCTGGAGGACAGACACATTGGGTGTTTCAACGACAGGGAAGATCTTTTCCTAGCCAACAGAATGTTGTAATGAAGAGGTCTGGAATGCCACTGAGCATAACGAATGAAGACACCGTGATTCCTAAATTCTTACCAAGGGATTCGCAGCAGACCAAAGAGACTGCTCCCGTAGGAAGAACGTTTCCCTTGTGACATGAATAACTTGTTCTGGATAGTATCCAGTATCACAATCCCAGGTATTCCAGAGCCGATTTGTGAAGGTTACAAGAATTTGGTTCCTCAATGTCTGGACTGTATCGAAATTTCTCTCTTAACCACTTCAGCCCTGAAAGGATTTGCCCCCTTAATGACCAGGCCATTTTTTGCAAAACGGCACTGCTTCGCTTTAACTGACAATTGTGCGGTTGTGATCACCTCTGCAGTTTTTAATTTTCGCTTTATAATCAAAAAAAAAGCGACAATTTAATAAAAAAATAAATAAAAAAATCCAACTTTTTTTGCTTTTTTCTTGTTTTCATCGGGCAAAAGTTGGGTCTGCAAACGGACAAACTTTTGCCCAACAAAAGTCTGATGGAGCAAAGTCCAACCGTGTGTACAGAAAACCATCGGACTTTTGTCCGATGGACAAAACAACTAAATTTTAAAATCAACCAACAATAGCAGAAGTTGACCAAAGGGTGGCGGTAAAGAGCAGAAAAACCATGTGATGTTGCAAAAAGTTTTGGGAAAGTTTGCAGAAAAGTCTGAGCGTGTGTATGCTATAGGTGTTCCCGACCAACTTCGTTCAGACAAAAAAACACGGAAAAGTCCGATGGAAGTCCGACCGTGTGTATGGGGCTTTAGGCTCGCCAGTTCCTAGAAACAATGTGTTACTAGACCTACTGAGCCGTGCTTTTAAAGAAGGTTGATATATTGAGAATACCATTCTTGACCCGTATATCAAGATCCAAGAAATGGATACCCTCAAAACTCATCTCGAACTGTAAAATCAATACCTTCGCCATATTACCATCCTTTGTAAACAGATTCCCTTCCCCGTTCTTTATGGGGCCAATATGGTCTGTCCTCCCTTTTTTACTGTTTATATACTTAAAGAATTTCTTGATTTTTATTTTTGCTTTCCTCCGCTACGTGTATTTCGTGTTCTATCTTAGCATCCCTAATTGCACCCTTACATTTCTTGTTGCATTCTTTGTAAAGTTTGAATACTGATCCCTCAGCCTTGTATTTTTTTGAAGGCCTTCTTTGCTTTTATATGCATTTTTACAATGGAGTTAAGCCACCCAGGACTTTCGGTCGCTCTTTTAAATTTATTTCCCAATGGGATGCACTGGCTAATGACCTTATTTAAAGCAAACCAATCTCTCCTCCATCTTCTTTGTTCCTAAGATTTTATCCCAATGAATCTCTTCTAGCAAGGTTCGTAGTTTAGGGAAGTTGGCTCTTTTGAAATTCAGTGTCTTTGCATTGCCTTTATGGTTCCTGTTTGTGTGATTTATACTGAAGCTAATCGACCTGTGATCGCGGTTTCCTAAATCGCCCCGTATTTCCACATCCGTGATCAGGTCTGTATTGTTGGTAATCAGTAGGTCTAGTAACACATTGTTTCTAGGAACTGGCGAGCCTAAAGCCCCATACACACGGTCGGACTTCCATCGGACTTTTCCGTGGTTTTTTGTCTGAACGAAGTTGGTCGGGAACACCTATAGCATACACACGCTCAGACTTTTCTGCAAACTTTCCCAAAACTTTTTGCAACATCATATGGTTTTTCTGCTCTTTACCGCCACCCTTTGGTCAACTTCTGCTATTGTTGGTTGATTTTAACATTAGTTGTTTTGTCCATCGGACAAAAGTCCTATGGTTTTCTGTACACACGGTCGGACTTTGCTCTATCAGACTTTTGTTGGCCAAAAGTTTGTCCGTTTGCAGACCCAACTTTTGTCCGATGAAAAAAACAAAACAAAAAAAAAAAAAGTTTGTCCGATGGAGCGTACACACGGTCGGATTGTTGGTCCAACTTGCTCAAAATGAAGTTTGTAGGCCAAAAGTCCGACCGTGTGTACGGGGCTTTAGGGAACTCAGTCAAGTAATTGCCAGACCATTGTTCCCAACGTTTACTGACAGTCTACTGACTGGCTTTTCTCCAATCAGCTGCTACTATTCCAATGTAGCACCAATATTTTAAAAAGGGCCAAAATACATCTCTGGGAATTACAGACCAGTATGCAAGTTCTTGGAGGGGATAAGGGACTATATATACACAAGATTTTAGTAATTAAAATGGTATTGTTAGCAGTAATCCGCATGGTTTCATGAAGAATCGGTCTTGCCAAACCAATCTATTAACCTTCTATGAGGAGGTGAGCTGCTATCTAGATAAAGGAAGGCCCGTAGACGTGGTGTATCTGGGATTTTGCAAAAGTATTCAACAGTTCCCCATAATCGTTTACTGTACAAAGTAAAGTCTGTTGGCATGGACCTTAAGGTGAGTACATGGATTGAAAACTGGCTACAAGGGCAAGTTCAGAGGGTAGTGATAAATGGAGTACTCAAAATGGTCAGGGGTGGAAAGTGAGGTCCTCCAGGGTTCTGTCCTGGGACCAATCCTATTTAATTTGTTCATAAATGAGGGGGTAAAAAGTTCAGTCTCTATTTGCGGACGATGCCAAGCAGGGCAATAACTTCTCCGCAGGATGTGAAAACCTTGCAATAGATCTGAACAAATAAATGGGGTGGGCAACTACTGGGCAAATGTGGAAAAATCTAAAAGAATGCATTTGGGTGGCAAAAATATGAATGCAATCTACTCACTGGGGGGGAGAGAACCTCTGGGGGAATCAAGGATGGAAAAAGGACCTGGGGGTCCTAGTAGATAATAAGGACAGCAATGACATGCAATGCCAAGCTGCTGCTAACAACGCAAACAGAACATTGGCATGCATTAAAAAGGGAATTAACTCCAGAGATAAAGCGATAATTCTCCCACTCTACAAGACTCTGGTCCGGCCTCACCTAGAGTATGCTGTCCAGTTCTGGGCACCAGGCCTCAGGAAGGATGTGCTGGAAATGGAGCGAGTACAGAGAAGGGCAACAAAACAAATAAAGGGTCTGGAGGATCTTAGTTATGAGGAAAGGTTACGAGCACTGAACTTATTCTCTGGAGAAGAGACGATTGAGAGGGGATATGATTTCAATGTACAAATAGCATACTGGTTACCCTACAATAGGGATAAAACTTTTCTGCAGAAGGGAGTTTAATAAGACACATGGCCACTCATTAAAATAAGAAAAGAGGTTTAACCTTAAACTGCGTAGAGGGTTCTCTACTGTAAGAGCGGCAAGGATGTGGAATTTCCTTTCACAGGCGGTGGTTTAAAAAAAAAAAACTATTAGATAAGCACCTGAATAACCACAAAATACAGGGTTATACAATGTAATACTGACAAAATCACACACATAGGTTGACTTGATGGACTTGTCTTTTTTCAACCTCACCTACTATGTAACTAGAACTGTGACAATTGAGACCGGAGGATATCTTGGTCTACCTCAAAAACAACCCCTTTCTTTGAAAATTCCTTGTTTTTAGTCCTCATACGAAACATAATTGAGCAATGCATGAATCAAGGTAGTCATTCTTTTTCTGTTTCCTTGAGTCCTTGGTCACTTTGGGGTCCTCAGGTACTGCAGAGTCTAACTTGGGACATATGCGGTCTTCCTCAACTCATAAGATTGAGAAACAAACTGAGGGAAATGCGGGCCATAATCTTTTGAGCAATTTTTTTGTTACATTTTGCCCTTTTCCCCCCCGAGCAAGGACATTTGGGAGGAAAATTCTTTGCCCAGACAAAAACAATGAGGTGCCTCAGACACCACCACTCCAGAGTCAAAAGGAGAAGACCTGACCAGGGAATAGGAGTTGAAGCCCCTGTGCTCCGATCTCCTGTGGGAAAAAAAACCCCACAAAGCCCAGGAAAGTAGGAGACAATGTCGGATCAGCCTTGATCTGCTCTGTGTCCAGTGTCCTCCATGCTGCCCCATGGAGTAATAATGCCCTTCTGCATAGGGTCGCATTGTGTCCAATCCACTGTAGGTGAAAGATTGCCAATGATCCCTGGTGTTTGTTGGACACCATCTGGTGTTTTGACTACATTGCTCTTTAGTTCTTTTGGTGGATCAATTGTCTGAAGATGCATTTCCACCTGTGTAGCCACTGCGAGAATGGCTCCAGTGCATGTGTATTAACAGTTGTATGTGCGCAATAAGTCAATATGCTGGCCACGCATGTGAACAAGCTAGGATATATCGTACATGCCCCTGCTTGTTCGTGGGAGTCCAAAGAGGGCGTCCAAGCATGTGCAGTGATGAAAGAAAGGGCAAGTTGGCTATGGCACCTTACACTGGAGCAGACAGTGCAACACGAAAATGGTTGTTTAATCCTGCAACAGACTAGTACCAGCTGATGGGGAGACTGTTCTGCCCCGGCTAGGTTGCACAGGGGAGCAGTTGGGCAAGAGCCGAGGGGTAAAACCCTAGGTCCCTCTATTGTGGTCATGCCAAATTTATCTGTTTAAAAGGGCTTGTGCCCTCTTGCCTAATAAACGGTCAACCTCCTCCTCCCCATGAGGAAAATCTTCAAGCACTTGGCTCACCCATAGGAAGAATACTGCTGTGGACCTAAATAGCACATGGCAGAGACGCACAAGTTGCACTCTGTATCTAGTTGAATAGTCTTGGCAACAAGTTTGTGTGAATGCTATAGCGTCTACAAACTATGGTATATATATATATATATATATATATATATATATATACACACACACATAATATATATATATATATATATATATATATATACACACACACACACACACACACACACACACACACACACACTGTAATTTACAGAGCCAGAGACACTATACTAGTAAGGGCAGTGAGCAACGAGATTGTGTAACTGATAGTGTAGTGGACAATCTGGCGCCAACAGACACTGGTTGGGAGGATCACTAACTGACACCGACATCACTAGTGACACCAATACAGTGATAATTCTGTACCAATGACACTGGCTGGCAAGGGGTTAACATCAGGGGGTTAACTGTGTGCCTAACAAGTGTAATGTGTGCCGCTTTTAATTACAGTTTTTTTGGGCTGTTATTTCTCCCTGGATTTGTCAAAGGGAAGAAACAAGATCGCTGTTCTCTGTACACCAAATTCTACGTGTTTGCAAATACAGAACTTTGTGCTGTGATTGGACACAGTCGATCAGCAGTTTTCAGCCAAAATCATTGGCTGAAATCTGTTGCCAAACCAGTTGAGTATCCAACCACAGCGTGGGTCAGCTGTGGGCATATGCATGCGTGCCGCCAAACCAGAAGTGCACCGCTCATAGTACCTATGTGAGTGGGTTGGCAAGCAGTTAAAATACAGCGTCCGTTTACAGATAAGGGTTTTTATTTGTTTAAACGACTGCACAGCATAAGCGGTTTGTTGAAAATGGAGTCAACCTGGTCTATTTGAACAAGGGGTGGAGAAGTCACTCCACTGATTGTTTAGAACTTTTTAAACAGTTCACTGTCCCACAAACTGTTGAGGGGCCGGATCAATGCAGCATCACAAGTGCCCAGCAGAACAGCCAGCCTCACCAGTGCACAGGGATTAGGGAGCAGCATCGGGGGACTTCCTGCCATCAACAGGCAGCCACGAGGAGGATCCTTGTGAAGTTTTCCTGTGCTGCAACCCCCCCCCCGAATAGTGCCCCAGATTGGTCCCGTTTCCCACTATGGGGTGGGGTCCATGGGGAATAAATCTCTCCGGGCTGACCGCGTGTTGTGGGGGCTCCAGTGCCTGAACAGCTGGTTAAAAGACCTTGGCGGACCCCTGGTTTAGATGTATGTGCAAATACAGTGAGGGAAAGAGGTATTTACCGTAATCCTGTCATTTTGTACGCTTGCCCACTGACAAAGAAATGCTCAGTCTAACTTTAATGGTATGTTCATTTTACCAGTGAGAGACAGAACAAAAATATCCAGGAAAAACGCATTACAAAATAGTTATAACTTGATTTGCATTTTAACTACTTCCCACCCGGCCACTGTATATATACGGCCGGGTGGGCGCTCTCTCCTGAGTGGACGTTCAGGAACGTCCCTCAGAAGGAGGGGGATCGCGCGCTCCCACGCAGCGGCGCGATCCCGATGCACGCGTGTCACCCGGACACAGCGCATCTCGATTCGGCAGGAGGGCTCTGTGATTGGCCCTCCTGATCACATGACGGTCGTGTCCAATCACAGCCGTCATGTGATGTAAACAGAGAGCCGGTTGCTAGGCAATCAGCTCTCCTCTCCTCACACAGAAGTCGCCGGTGAGGAGAGGAGAGCGGATCAAGGCTGGTGATCAGTGAGTATGAGCTGGTTTTTTCAGCTTTTTACTCACTGATCACCAGCCTAGTGTCCCCAAACAGTGTAAACACAAACATGTCCCCAAAATACATGTCCCCAAAATACATGTCCCCACATAGTAAAAACACCTGTCCCCCACATGTGTGACAGTAAAATCATATGTCCCAATGATCATTTGCACACATATGTCAGTGATCACTTGCGCACATCTGTACATGATCATTTGCGTACATATGTCCGTGATCACACGAACCAATTATTATACACTTAATGGAATTTTTTTTTTACCAAAAACATGTAGTAGAATACATTTTGGCTTAAATTTATGACAAAATTCGATTTTATTGGATTTCTTTAAAAATAGAAAGACGAAAATATATTTTTTTTCCAAATTGCCGCTCTTTTTTCGCGTATATCGCAAAAAATAAAAAACGTAGTCATGAATAAATACCACCAAAAGAAAGCTCTATTTGTGTGAACAAAATGATAAAAATTTCATTTGGGTACAGTGTAGCATGACCGCGCAATTGTCATTGAAAATGCGAGAGCGCTGAAAGCTGAAAATTGGTCTGGGAAGGAAGGGGGCTAACGTACCCAGTATTGATGTGGTTAAATGAGTGAAATGAATATTTGATCCCCTATCAATCAGCAAGATTTCTGGCTCCCAGGTGTCTTCTATATAGGGAACGAGCTGAGATTAGGAGCACTCTTCTAAAGGGAATGCTCCTAATCTCAGCTTTTTACCTGTATAGAAGGACACCTGTCCACAGAAGCAATCAGATTCCAATTTCTCCACCATGGCCAAGACCAAAGAGCTGTCCAAGTATGTCAGGGACAAGATTGTAGATCTACACATGGCTTAAATGGGCTACAAGACGATCATCACTAAGCAGCTTGGTGAGAGGACAACAACAGTCGGTCCGATTATTCGCAAATGGAAGAAACACAAAATAACTGTCAATATCTCCCAGTCTGGGGCTCCATGCAAGATCTCACCTCGTGGAGTTTCAATGATCATGAGAACGGTTATGAATCAGCCCAGAACTACACAGGAGAATCTTGTCAACGATCTCAAGGCAGCTGGGACCATAGTCACCAAGAAAACATTTGGTAGCACACTACGCTGTGAAGGACTGAAATCCTGCAGCGCCTGCAAGGTCCCCCAGCTCAAGAAAGCACATGTACGGGCCCGTCAAGTTTGATAATGAACATCTGAATAATTTAGAGTACTGGGTGAAAGTGTTGGTCAGAGGTGACCAAAATTGAGCTCTTTGGAATCAACTCAACTTGCCATGTTTGGAGGAGGAGAAATGCTGCATTAGACCAAGAACACCATCCCCACTGTCAAACATGGAGGTGGAAACATTATGCTTTGGGGGTGTTTTGCTACTAAGGGGGAAGGACAACTTCACTGCATCAAAAAGGGACGATGGACGAGGCCATGTACCGTCAAATCTTGGGCAAGAACCTCCTTCCCTCAGCCAGGGCATTGGAAAAAAAAAAAAAAAAGGGTCGTGGATGGGTATTCCAGCATGACAATGACCCAAAACACAGTCAAGGCAACAAAAATGTGGCTCAAGAAGAAGCACATTAAGGTCGTGGAGTGGCCTAGCCAGTCTCCAGACCTTAATCCCATAGAAAATATGTGGAGGGAGTTGAAGGTTCGAGTTACAGAAAGCCAGCCCCGTAACCTTAATGACTTGGAGAGGATGTGCAAAGAGGAGTGGGATAAAATCCCTCCTGAGGTGTGTGCATACCTGATGGCAAACTACAAGAAATGCCTGACATCCGATTGCCAACAAGGGTTTTGCCATCAAGTATGAAGTCATGTTTTGCGAAGGGGTCAAATACTTATTTCACTCATTGAAATGCAAATAAATGTATAACTTTTTTGAAATGTGTTTTTCTGGATTTTTTGTTATTCTATCTCTCACTGTTAAAATAGGCCTAACATTAAAATTATAGACTGATCATTTGTTTGTCAGTGGGCAAATGCAATTGCAAAAATAAAATAAAAAAGAAGCAAAGAAAAGATTGGTACACATGTGAAAAAGCAGCTTAGAAGTTTAATGGTGGCCCAAAACGATAATACAAAATATTTGTGTGTGTATATATATATATATATATATATATATATATATATATATATATATATATATATATATATATATATATATATAAATATAACTCCATATTTACTATAGAATTACATTTTCAAAAAGCCTTCACCATAATAAATAAAACATACAAAACCATTATACATTTGCTGTTAAACTGAGCGATTTTAAACCTTTATTTTTAAAATATTGTTTTAAAAAAAATGGTTTCAATGTGATGTTTAAACGATGTAAAAGACAATTTATTTCTCCATTTTATTAATTAAAACAATGCTCTGGAATTAAATATCATTTAAAGACAACATACATACATTTAAAAACAACAACATAAATATACTCAAAGTAAATGCCAACAAGTTTCAAAATTGCAAATATTTACAACAGTTATGAATATTTAAATCTGTACTCTACACACACCCGAGAAAGCTTGTGAACCCTTAAGGCCCTGTTCACAAATTGCGAAGCGGGAATGAAGGTTCCCACTAGCAATTTTCACGCAATTTCATATGTCCCACATAGGACAGCCCATTTACTTTAATAGGCTGCCCTATGTGCATTGTCGCCCACAAGGAGCTTTTGCTCGTTTTTCTTTTTGCAACAAGCTTAGGGCAATTTTTAAACGTGCATTTTGCTGTGACTGTATTTGGGGTGCACATTTTACATTTTGGAACCGTGGGCAGAATCACTGCAATGCTGTATGTCCAAACCGCATAATGTGAATGGGACCTTATACACTATTTGCATTTATGAATAAATGTGATCTTATCCTCGGCTGACAGACAGGCTCATTTTACTAACACATACACACCACATACACTGCTATAATACTTCTATATACTGCTACTATACGCCGCTACCTGTTCTTAACAGAGTTTCGGTAGGATAAAATGCCAGGATGTGTGGCTATGCCTTGACATTATAGCATACATTGCACTAAAAAGGCAAGGTTTACATATCGCGCCCCCCACTCCCCCGCATTGCCGCATTAAGGCTGTAATTAAACCCCCAGGCAGGAGAGGGAGAAGTTGTAATCCTTTTGGATCTGTGCAGTAGTGTCTATTCGCAAGACCCCTTGCATACTCATGATCATATCATCACTTCGAATGACACTACAGCCCTCCCCACACAAGCTTTCTGAAGACCATTGAGCAAAGCTTTACCAAAATACTCAACTTTTGGTCATAAAGTACACAAATTTACTTTTGGAAGTAAAACATTAAACACCAACGTCAATGATAAAATCATTGAGCAACCAGTGAATTCCAAGCTTAATCAAGAAAGTAGACAGTAGCATCTGTAATCCAAAACCAAACCAAAAAAATAAGCTAGTATGTAAACAAATATAGTTCAGACAAAATTCCATATTTTGGAATGACCGGACCTCAACCCCATCTGATCAAAAGCAAGGCGTCCCAAAAATAAACATGTGCATTGAAATGGTTTTGTATACATGAATAACCTGAAAAGGCTAAACAGGTCCAATCACCATCTATAGAACATGTTTAGTTTCAGCAACTTTCAATACCGGCAGTTAATATTACTTACCTTTATTGCTTAAAGGTTTTAAAAGCAATAAAAGATTATGGGAATATAAAATGTGTGCACGGTTTACCAAATAAAATACTTTCCTATTATGCAACTTCATGCAGAAATCCAGATAAGGGTCAACAAACCATATCACAACTGTATATTCCTAACATGTCAAACAGCATTTTCAGAAGTCCACAATGGCATCCCATATATTTTAGTAAGGTTTTCTTCAAATGTAGAAAACTGGACAAGGCAAATAAGGTAAAGTATGGAACAACGCTGGCCAACTGATTTTACTGTTGCTGTATCAAACAATTTGCAATCTGAATATACTTACACAATATAGCTCAATTTAAACACACTTAAGTCAACAGAATTACATATCAGTTTGTTCAAGATTCCGTTTCATCTCAAAATTCTGGATGCAGGAGAGAGTCAATGTTGCTGGCTCCATTTCTAAGCAAGTCTGCGTGTTTTAGGAGATTTATCATCATATTAGCATGTATTTGGGATTTAAACAAGGAGATGTTCATGGATGCTTTTCACAGCTCTCTTCAGAAGCCACAGACCCAAAGGAACCTTGGAAATAGCTGCAGCTACTCTGCTATATCTGCAAAGGAAAACATATGACACTAAAGTACCAATACTGGTGGGAACAAGCAGAACTTTACAGTTTAACCACTTGCCAACCGCCTCCTGTAGATATACGTTGGCAGAATGGCACGTACAGGCACATCAACGTACCTGTACGTCCCCTTTAACTGCCTGACGTGGGGTTCACGCTCGCGACCCTGCTGCCTTCCCCGCGAGTCGGACCGCGGATCCAGCGGGCTTGATCGGCGCGGGGATCCCCGCGATCGTCTCACGGGGCATAGAGCAGGGAGATGCTTGTGTAAACAACCCCCCCCTCAGTTATAAACACAATGCAGGGCACACTAAACCCCTACAGCGCCACCTAGTGGTTAACCCCTTCACTGCCAGTGTAATTTTCACAGTAACCAGTGCATTTTTATAGCACTGATCGCTGTGAAAATTACAATGGTCCCAAAAATGTGTCAAAAGTGTCTGATGTGTCCGCCATAATGTCGCAGCCACGAAAAAAATCACTGATCACCGCCATTACTAGTAAAAAAATAATAATAAAAAAGCCATAAAATTATCCCCTATTTTGTAAACGCTATAACTTTTGCGCAAACCAATCAAACGCTTATTGCGATTTTTTTTACCAAAAATATGTACAAGAATACGCATTGGCCCAAACTGAGGAAAAAAAAACTTTTTTTTAATATATTTTTGAGGGGTATTATAGCAAAAAGTAAAAAATTGTTTTTTTTATATTGTCGCTCCATTTCTGTTTATAGCACAAAATTTAAAAAAACGCAGAGGTGATCAAATACCACCAAAAGAAAGCTATTTGTGGGAAAAAAAGGACGTAAATTTTGTTTGGGAGCCACGTTGCACGACTGCAAAATTGTCAGTTAAAGCGACGCAGTGCCAAATCACAAAAAGGGGCCTGGTCTTTAACCAACCAAAATGGTCCGGGAATTAAGTGGTTAAAGTGCATTCAGGTATGATTTATTACAGACATGTCTGAAGTGACAGGTTAGTTTTGCTGCTACACCTTGCAAAAATTTATAATTTCCAGATCATAAGGAATTTTTCCAAACATTATAAACACTTCAATTAAAAATGTACTTACTCCATGTTCCCAATGCGATTTAATACGGTAAAGGAAAGCGGATCTGTTGGATACATCTCTGAAATCTGTATGCCCAGTTCAAATTTTGCAAAAGCTGCAGTACTTGAAAACAGAAGCTTCACTCTAAAAGAAACCAAAAATAAACCCATATGTGGGGATGTATAACCAGTATGTGTTTGGTTCACCACTGCAAAAGGGTGATGGGGATTGCCACTTACAGGAATCAACAAGTTTGGAAACAAAACCACGACCTGACATACATCTACTATGAGGGTTACAAACATACCATCTAATTTTTTTTAGTTATTAAGAGATCATTTTTTTCATAGTAAAACAATTGTTTGTTATGCTCATTATGGAATTATGCCAAATATTAACAATAAACTGGAACACTAGGAATCTTTACTGATAAATGAATATGGTCTGCCAGGGTTGTGGAGGATTAGGAAAGTAAAGCGCTTTTACCACCACCTAGACCAGGGATCTCCAAACTACGGCTCTCCAGCTGTTGCTGAACTAAACATCCCAACAACGACAGCGTGGATGAAGGACACCAGAGACGTCAAAATACCCAAACAGTAATTGCATCCGATTGGATACGGTCACTGTTTGGCTGACCATTATTCACTGGTCTCCTTTTACAAATGTCTGTTGAAATATCTACTTTTGCCAAACCGGAGGATGATGATAGGGCCACCCATAGTTTGAATTTCGGCCGATTTCTGCTGAATGGCCTGGAATTCAAGCCGTCTGTGGCAGACGAGTCAGAATCTTCTGCACAATGCCCATCTCATGTTAAAGTAGAATTAAAGACAAAACTTTTTTCTTCATTTTGTATACAGGGGACGGTCTTAACCCCTGTCAGTTTTATTTTTACCATCTGTTTCCCCATTGGGGAGATTTCCCCTCACTTGTACCACAGCCAAAACAGGAAATCCCTGCAAAGTCAGTAAGTCTCTGGTTGCCACCAGAACTAGTGTCCCTAATGAACGATTTGCCCCACGTCACTGTTTTAGGGACAACACAAAATTTGGGATTTTTTTTTTTACTTTGTGTCAACGGTAAACCGCTTGCTGTAAAAGGCACATTTCATAGAGATTGTTTTGTGGTGTTATATGTTACATGTTACATGTTAAATGTGGTAAAATCAAAATGTGAACAAAGCATTATACTAATCATTTCCTTAGGATTATCACTGAACGTGTGGGTATATGTCCCTGCCTGCAGGAGAAGACCTAGGCAGAATGTTAAATGTTAAAACATTCTATAACAAACCAGAGCTGAACAGCCCCGCCCAGGGGGGCGGTCCCTCCAGACATTACCCTCCCACCTGCAGCTAGCAGACCTCAGTTCGTAACAAAGCAGCACAAACTTAAAAGGAAGGGTGGGTGCCGTGTCGGTCCATGGATGTCAGAGAAATGGATTTTACGGTGAGTACAAAAATCCTATTTTCTCTCATCATCCATGGACCGACACGGCGGCTCTCATCACTGAACGTGTGGGACGTCCCAAAGCAGTGTCAAGAGGGATGCGAGCAGTATAAATGGAAAACCAAAAAAGTTCACTCCAAACAAGGCAGAGCTCCTCAACGGAGGAGTTGCCACTTTAAACAGCGGCCTGCAACACCTTGCGGCCGAAGGAAGCATCCGGAGATGCAGCCACATCAACCCTATAAAACGTAGAAAAGGTATGAACAGGCGACCAGGTCGCCGCCTTGCACACTTGTGCAACCGATGCTTGATGTCGGAAAACCCAGGAAGCACCAATTGCCCTGGTGGAATGCGCCTTAACCGGAAAGGGAGGCGCCCGCCCCATGAGAGCATAGGCTTGAAAGACGGTTTGTCCGATTCACCTAGAAAATGGTGGCAGACGAAGCCGCTTGGCCCTGTTTCTGACCAGAGACAGTCAAACAGAGAGTCAGACTTCCGAATAGAAGCAGTAGCAGACAGGCACACCCGCAAGGCTCGTACCACATTCAAAGTGTGCCGCGCACACACTGGGATGCGATGGGCGAGGACACAAGGACGGGAGGACAATGTCCTCATTTAGGTGAAAGGTCGAGATCACCCTTGACAAAAAGAGAAAGTCGCGGATGCAACACCGCCTTATCCTTCTGTATGACTAAATATGGCGACTTGCAGTACAAGGTCGCCAACTCAGACACTCGTCTAACAGAAGTGATTGCCACTAAAAAGGGACACCCTCTGAGACAAAGTGAAGAGGGGAATATCCCTGATATTCTCAAAAGGAGGTTCCTGGAGAACCGAGAGTACCAATTCCGATCCCACGGGGGGAGAGGAGACTTGACAGGAAGGAGCCCATGGCGAACCCCCTGCACAAGGGTGCTTACCAAGGAATGACCCGCAAGCGGTCGCCGAAAGAAGACGGTCAAGGCCGAAATCTGACTCTTAATGATACTCAAAGCGAGCCTTTGGGCCACTCCATGCTGCAGGAAATGCAGGATTCTAGGGACAGAATACGTCCGAGGATGTCAGTCCAGCTCTTCGCACATGGCGATGTAGGCTTTCCAGGTACAGAGATAGTTCTGGAGGAAGACTTCCGTGTCCTTAATATGGATGAAATGACAGAGTCCGAGAGACCTCGGTCTCTCAACACCTGGATTTCAACAGCCATGCCGTTAAGGCCAGAGACTGTAAAGGCAGGATGAAAAATATGACTTTGAGACAGAAAGTCCTCCCTTATTGGCAACCATCAGGGAACGGCCGCGACGAGGCGTACCAGTGAAGCCGAGGCCAATCCGGAGCAATAAGGATCACCGGAATTCCCTCGGGGTCGCCACCCTGCGCAGCAGGTGAGGGAGCAACTGCAGCGGAGGATAAACGTATATCAGGTGATAATGACCCCATGGGCCACTAACGCCTCTGAGGCATCCGCCCAAGGATCCCTGGATCTGGCCACAAATCGACAACTTGCGATTGAGTCGAGAGGTCATCGGGTCCAGCTCCGGCGTGCCCCACCGTCTGTGTGGCAAAGGAGTTGAAATACCTTTGGGTGCAAGGACCACTCTCCCTGGTCCAACGTCTGGCGACTCAAATAGTCCGCCAGTTCTATGCCCGGAATGTAAACGGCCGACACAGCCGGCACGCTTCTTTTAGCCCACTTCAGGGTACAGGGGACCTCGGAAGCCGCAGCTGAGCTCCGAGTCCCCCCTTGATGGTCGACATACGCCACCGCCGTGACTTTGTCCGACTGGATCCTAATGGAGCGATCCTGCAATCTCTCAGACCACGAGGAGAAGCACAGTCTGATGGGCCGTATTTCCAGAACATTGATCGGCAAACGGGCTTCATCCGGAGTCCAAGCCCTTGGGCCAACAGGACTCCCCAGACTACACCCCAGCCCTTCAGGCTGGCTTCCGACATGAACACCGTCCATTGGACGGGGAGGAACGACTTCCCGGACCCAAGAGCCGGGGACCCAAACCACCATGTCAGGGACGCCCTGACCAGGTGGCTCACCTGGATCGGAAAAACCAAAGACAACGGGGATTTGTCCCAAGGGAACAAGATCCCCTTCTGCAATGCCCTGGTGTGTGATTGGGCATACGGAACGGCCTCAAAAGAGGTCACCATGAGTCCCAGGACTCTCATGCAAAAACGGATTGACGACCATTTTTTGGGATGTCAGCATCCGTACTGCAGACTAAAGTGTCAGTAGCTTCCCCGGAGGTAAGAATACCTTTGCCTCCAAGGAGTCCAGAATCAGACCGAGATACTCCAGATCTTGAGTCGGTACCCGGACTGACTCCTGAATGTTTAGGAGCCACCCGAAGTCCCTGAGGGTCTGACTGACGATAGTTACACTGTCTTCTAATTCTGAGCCAATTCCTGCTCTGAGAAGATCGGCCAGATAGCCCACGACAGCAATGCCTCGCTGTTTCAGCAAGCTAGAACCGGCACAAGCACCTTGGTGAACACCCTTGGTGCCGAGGCTAGGCCGAAAGGAAGAGCCACAAATTAATAGTGGACTTCGCCGATCGCAAGCGCAGAAACTTCTGGTAACTTGCGCAGATCGGAAGATGCAAGTAGGCGTCCTTGATGTCCAAGGTCGCCAGAAAAACCCCTTGACGGAGTGTACTGACCACCGTGCGAATGGATTCCATGAGTAACTTTTGCACCTTCACGAAGGCATTCAGGACCTGGAGGTCCAAGATAGGCCGAACCCCGTCCCTTTTTTTGGACGACAAACGAATTAGAGTAGAATCCCTGAAACCTCTCCTGTGACGGAACCGGCACAATCACTCCGGACCTGAGCAATCCTGAATAGGCCCCATAGGGCTGCCCGACGGGCAGGAAGGAGAGGAAGATTCGAAGGAAGAATCTGTCTGGGACCAGGAACAGAAACCTATCCTGTAACCTGAGGTGATCACCTCGCCTACCCACTGGTAGGAGATCCGATAGGTCCACCGATCCGTGAATCTGCAAAGTCGTCCCCCCTACCCCAGAGTCGGGTGGGGGCAAGACTCCACGTGGAGGCAGGCTTGGGGAGCCGGCCTGTTTGGCTTATGCACCCAGGGGAGCTTGTGTCAACCAGCCGCACCGCTGTCAGTCTGGGAGGGCCTCCCGTTGACTGATGAATAAAAAACCTTTTTTGCTGGAAAGGAAGGACCCTGCTTACAGTGGCCTCCTTACCCTTGCTAGCCTGAGGAAGAAGAGTGCTTTTACCTCCCGTGACATCCTTGATGATGTCATCCAGCGCAGCACCGAAAATCCTACCACCTTTAAATCGTAGATCCGTCGAAGGCTTTTCAGAGGCTAGGTCAGCAGACCAGCATTTCAACCAGATCAGACTATGCAATACCACCGCCCGGACAGACTATGCAATACCACCGCCCGGACAGAGGCTCTGAGATATAAGGGGTCCAACGTGTCGTCGCAACCTAAACCAGGCCCCGCACCATTTGGTGGGCCAGAGCAATAGTGTCTTGAGGAAGATCATGCTCCTGTACAGTTTGGTGCAAAACTTTGCCCAACCCGTAAGTGTCGGAGACACCAGGGTCGCCGCTACGACAGGACGTAGGGCGGACCCCAACAAGGCAAAACATGGCTCCGCTCACCACTTCTGACCTCCTGTCAGTGGGGTCCTTGAATGCAGGAGTGCCCTCCATCGGGAGAGTGGTGACCTTGTTCAACCGGGCGACTGGAGGGTCGACCACTGGGGGAGAAGCCCACGTTTTAAGTAGGGCATCTTCAAAGGGGTATCTGATAGGCAAACGCCGCGGGACCATAAAAGTCTTCTGCGGCTTTTTCCCCAGACCTCATCAATGAGCAGGTCAAAGAAAGGTACATATGGAAAAAAACTTTTTTAGAAGGCCCGGCCCTAAGGAACCAGAGGAGACTGTCCGCCTGAGGTTCTGCATCCGCAGCATTTAGCTTGCGAGTGTCCCTCACCACAGCAATGAGTTCACCAACAAGCGCCCTGTCATTTACTGACACAGAACTGGGTTTTTCCTCGCAAGGAATGTCCTGTTCAAAACCATCAAATATATTCAGAGCTAGGGTCCTGAGCGGTAGTGGCTAGGCCCATATCTGAATCTGAATTTTTTTGGAAATAAAGTGGTGAGAGGCCCTTGCGCTCACACACTGCTTCCCTCCTGGTCAGATTAATGATTCCAGGACTGCTGACAACTGGTCCATAAGGACCGCAGGTGCAGGAGCACTGCCAGTTGCCTCTAACAAGTGTGAAGAAACAGGTGAACCAGACTCCATGTTGCCACCCTCTGAGACCTTATTCACCATAACAGTGAATAATACAGCCCACCCACTGGCTATGCTGGGGCTGAGGAGGGGATACCCGGAGTACTCGCCACCCCTAGGGACCGCTCGGTACCGCTGTATGAGCCGCGCTGTAGTGCGAGCCTGAGGAGCGTGAAAAAAATCTGTGAGGAGATGTGGAAACCGCAACATTCAGCAGCACCGCTAGAGGCCGAAGACGAAACTGAAAGCGCCGCGGCTACAAGAAAATGGCCGCCGGGCGCCTGTATAACTGAGATTTGAGCCACGGCAAAATGGCCACCGATGGCACACTTTTTAAATTTAAAACACTGTGCCAATGGCGCACGAAAAAAACACACATTCCCCCAGAACCTTACCGAACATATTAAGAGACATGGAGCGCCCCCCCCCCCAGGGCAGAGTGACCCCCCAAGCATCCCCACACAGCACAGCAGCAAAACATAGTGCAGAGATCAGCACACACAGAAACACAGCCAGCATGTACTCACCTTGCAGCAGGAGAGACTACTTACCCATCCCACACCTTCACCCTCGGTGCCAATAGAGGGACTCACTGGCTTGTTTCAGACAGACCTATCACAGAGTCGTACTGCGTAGCTGTCGGTTTGGTCAACCGCAAAAGATACAGTAGGTACTGTTCAATCTTGAGAGGACCGCCGGAGCATGAAAGCAACCCGGCCACCCCTGGAGCCATGGGGTATGTTGTGAACTGAGTCTCACGCACACAAGGCGAGGATCAGCACGCTCGATGGTCGGACAGGGAAGACTACGAGGATACCAGTGTACCCAACCTGTTGCCCAGCCGACAGTCGATTGAAGGTCTCAAAAATAAAATAAAATTCCCAAAGGAATAAAATTTAATAGTAAAATCTTCCAGGAGACTGGCTCCTGAGAGAGCCACGTCTTCTCCTGCTAGGCAGAAAAAAAACTGAGGTCTGCTAGCTGCAGGTGGGAGGGTAATGTCCGGAGGGACCGCCCCCCTGGGCGGGGCTGTTCAGCTCTGGTTTGTTCTAGAATGTTTTAACATTTAACATTCTGCCTAGGTCTTCTCCTGCAAGCAGGGACATATACCCACACGTTCAGTGATCATCCATGTCGGTCCATGGATGATAAGAGAAAAGGGCAAAGCACCTTAAAACAAGCCCTCATTCACCACTAGCTATAGGCCATTGTAGAAAAATTAATCTTCAAAGTTTATAAGGTTTCTTTACATGGCCAATAAGCACACCCTGTGAATTCCAGGGCCAAGAATTTGCAACTAGAATTATAGGCCTGTGCGAAGAGTCGTGCCTGCTCAGCCCTTCCAGTGCAATGACAGGTTGACACAGACAGCAACTATTCATGATTGTTCGCACAGCCAGTGATTACTTGGCCATGTGAACAATCACAGATAGCTAAATGTCGCTGTCAGCCTGTTATTGCATTGTATGGGCTACGCGGCTGTAACACACCTGTCATTCCATTCACAGGGATTTGCAGATTCTTGCTGCTGAAATTCGTAGGAAAATGGGTACATCCTGAGTATATGCAGCCTAAAGGCACGGAAATGGTTTTCTTTACTTCTAATGTTAACAAGCACCAGGTGCAGAAAGCTACTAGAAAGTCATTGAAATTAGAATCTGATCTTTGAGAGTTACGTGCATACAGCTAGAGAGGTCAGGTCAGTAATTGATTGTTTAAAAGATCTTTTAACATTTTGCTAAGAAATTTTACAAAAAACAACCACACACATTTGTCTGGCTCAGTTGGACTTAAATATAATTTACAGTGGATGGGGCATTTCTTTACTGTCCGCTTATAACTGTTAAACTTAACTTGTATAGGCACACACCATGCCATACTATTTCATACTACTGGCATGCCATACTATTTCAGAAATATCACTTACTCATTGCTTTTCACGTCGGTCCTCACAATGTTGTATTTTGCACCCCATTTCATTAGGTATTCAACCTCTTCTCCAAGTAGTTTACATCTGCTCACCACAAGTGACACATCAAAAAGAAGCTGCAACAATCCAATTGGAGCTCAGTCAAAGGGTTTGAATTATTTATTCATGACATGTTAAAAATTAAGATATATTTTGCTAAACTAAATTTCAGACAGATTGCTAAATGCCCTGCCACCAAAAGTGAAAAAGATTTTGCCTACTGGAGGCCATAGCAGTGAGGTAAACCCTCACCGGTTAAAACCAGGCTTCAAGAAAAATTTCCTTAGGTTGTTTTGCAGTAAGACCTAAGAAAGGATAATACCTGGTTAGGCTGGAAGGCAGAGACCAGCTTTGGGAGGAAGTAGGCCTAAAAGACAACTTTGGTCCTGGCAACACCATGAAAGGCTCCTTGCAGGATAAAGCTGCCAATTCAGAGACCCCTCCATGCAGAGGTGATAGCAACAAGAATGTTTGCCTTATAGGTGAAGTCAGGCAAGGGAATATCCAATAGTTTTTAAAATAAGGTGACCAGATTTTTTAAATGAAATCCGGGGACATTTTTTTTTTTTACTAGTAACGGCGGCAATCAGCGACTTTCTGCCTGTCGCCACCGCCCACCTCACAGCCTGTCTAGTCTCACTCTGTGTCCCGGCTACTACTCGGTGGGGATCGGAGGAAGATCACTCCACCAGGGAAGGCAAGGAGATAGGCAGGCAGCTGGCCGAGCCAAGGCAGAAGAACATGCGAGCGGAGCTGAATGGGCATGCACCCGAAACTGAAGAAATATTCCCTCTACTCCAACCAGCACATGATCATCAGAAAGGGGCACAGATCATGGAAAAAAAATACCCCCCCCCCCTAAGCTAGTAAGAGCGGCAGAGCAGGGGTGTGTAATTGAGCTTTTTTTTCTTTTATTCTGCACTGTCTTTGAAATTGCCCCAGCCCCTGTTCAAATTCAATCTGGGGACAAAACTGGGGGCAGACTTGGTCCGGGGACTGTCCCCAGAAACTGGGGATGTCTGGTCACCCTATTTTAAAAGGGCTGCTTCTGCAGAACAGAGAACCAGACTGAGGCTTCAACGTGACAGGAGGAGATCATACGGGCAAGATTACAAATTTGTGTTTTTAAAGCTAGCAATCGAGAAGCAGGATGGAACACTGACACTTGGGACAGGAGGTTTGTACAATCCGAAAGGGTCCATGGATCCTCTTGCTAGTAGTCCGTGCATGTCTAAGCTCTTCATACAGGACACACACTAGTAGCAAGTGGACTGGGAAGGTCCTTGCTGTTTAGGGAACTTAATGGACCCCCAAAATAGATATCTTGGGGTAAAATTGTCTCAGGCTGTCCCAATGCGATTACAGAGTATCCAGTACCCCCTAACTTGGATGAGATCAGATCATTGTTGCAGACATGTCATCCTGATCTAATGAATTAGGAGACCTCAACGGTCACCTCTCCCTCAGATAATATGCCCATCCGATTGGCCAAAATCAGAGACGGATTAAAGAGGTTGTAAACCCACTTATGCAACTTGCACCTACAGGTAAGCCTAGATTAAGGCTTACCTGTAGGTGCAAGAAATATCTCCTAAACCTACACGGTTCAGGAGATATTTGCAAAAAATGACATGCAGCGATGTCTACGGCGCATGCGCGCCGTAGACAACGGTGCATTCACAAGGTTAATCCATTCACAAATCCGGCTTTGCCGGCTCCCGCGCGCATGCGCGGAGTGACGTCTTCACTGCTCCGGCCAATCACAGCGCCAGAGTGGCGCTGTGATTGGCTGGAGCGGCGATACCCGGAAGTTACCTTCCGGGTATCTGTGGAGCGATGGCTTCGGCTGGAGGAGGAGACGAGGATGGCTTCGGGGGCCCCGATCTAAGGTAAGTGATGCATAATGAGCTAGTATGCTAGTCATACTAGCTCATTATGGCTTTGTCTTGCAGGTGGGTTTCTTTTAAAAAAAAATAAAATTCAGTGTTTACAACCACTTTAAGGAAGGCAGGCCAAAAATGTCACAGCTAAATAGGATCCCTGCTACATACGGTTTCAGTAAGGCCAGACATTCTGCCAGATGAAGGCAAGAAGTCAGTTTCGAGCAACCATCAGATGAAAGGGTACCAGGGCCCTGAATGCATGAACTACCACCCCCAATAGAGATAAAAGCGGAGCCTCAGCTAGCAAGTCCATCTGACCCTTTCCCTGCGCTTAATATCTAAAATGCTTATAACATCCCCACACTGGTACTCATGAGCTCAGTCAATTACCCGCAACCTAGGTAGTGTCATAATACCAGGAAATGTTGCCGGCCCAAAGTCCCACCTGGAAAGAGGAAGAGGCAGGGTGCGCAGCCGCACTAGCCTTATTAAGAACAATGCAGCACAGGTACAGTACGCATTCAGGTGTTCTCACTTCATGCAGGTGCACTAGGTGGAACTTGGGGGATGTAAACAGGTGTGTCAACACTGAGAAATGGCTTTTCATTTTAAGTTTTATTTAACGCCAGCAATCCCAGTTCCATGCTGCAAGTTCCTTCCATAGCCCATCATAACCCTTTGCTCTCAGAGCATTCCTCAGTGTTGTCAGCAAGAAATAATAGGAGTGGTCATAAAAAACAAACAGTACAGAACACAAAACACAGCGTGGGTCCAGAAGTAGACTTCTCAGACGACAGTCTGACAGGTGAGAAGCAGCAGCCGAGATAAACCATGGAGGGGACTCCATGTAGAATGTTCTGAAGCAGGGCAGAGAGAAGACTAAATATCCTAAATATGTCCTGGTCAAAGGGAAGGGAGACAAACCGTTTATAAATAAAAAGCCCTGGCCACAAAGCAACCTTACCCTGGTGAAGAAAGTGCAAAAGGCTTCTTGCCGGTGCAGGCTACCAAATCAGAACTTGTTTCGCAGAAGTGATGGCAAGAAGTCAACCTTGTAAGAAAGGATAGGTAGGGGAATATCCTTGTTAATTGAAAGTGTGTTCTAAAAAAATAAAAAAGTCACCACATAACAGGGTGGAATGCCCCAGACTTACTGGAAATAAAAATAAAAATAATGCAAACACCCTGTAAAAAGACCCCCACAAAAGTGTGAGGTGCAAACGGCTACTGAAGCAGCCACCAAGGCCAAGATTTTGTCATCACAAGATGAAAAGTTGACCCAGTCCAGACTGGAGAAAACATGAATTAGCCCTCAGAGTACATTCTGGGACAGAATTGCCTTCTCACATAAAGCGAGACACCAAGTACTATGGTAGACTGTATGAGAAGTCAGGTCCCTAGCCCTGGAGCTTTGAAAAGAATAAACCTCAGGACCAGGACTGCAACCAGGTCAACAAACCAGCGTTTTAAAAATAGAGTTAAAAACTAGTCCAAAGAGCAGACAATTCAGATGAACGGGGGAAGGACCAAAGAAAGTTAGCTAGAAAGCCAAGTATAAACACCACAACCTCCTTCCCTAGTCCAGTGCAAGGAGAATCAAAAATTAGTCCTTCGACTCAATACTGTAGGAGTATCAGAGGAGGGAGACTTTGATCTTGTAAAACTGATCCCACAGAGGTACCGGAGCATCAACTGCAAAGAATTCCTGGATCTGTCAGGAAACCTATTCAGTTCACATTCAGTGTCCCTCACTTGTGACAGAGGTCTAAAACACGATTACAGTGAAGACATGGTTACAAGGGTTGAATAAGGACACCATTCTATCAATTTCAACCAGAGTGTGTGTTTCACTACCATTGTCAATATCACTGTCCATTGTGTTCGCTAAAAAAAACACGAAAATGCTACTGAATCTGTGGAGAGAGTGCATGTGAGGCGGTCTGAATGAGAGAAAGATCTGACTCCTGTGATGGAGGAGGTGAGCAGCCTACACCTATAGCAAGGGCATTTTTAAACTTTAGTCAGAGCTGCACAGTTTATTTTTATATGCATGGGCAGTTTTTCTGGTAAAGGTGAACTAACCCTTAAATTAGAAATAATGGTCTAGCTATCACGTGCCAAGTTCTTTGAGAACTCTTGGGTGTAGGCCATCAGGTTCTGGTGATTTGTTCAAATTAGATTTTTCTAGTCCTTGGTTGAAGACTGGTCTGTCAGCCACAAGGGTACATTTCACTACAATGTTATTAACATGGTCTTTTTATAATACTTCTCTTCATTCATATGAAAGGAGACGATAAATGTACTTAATACAGTTGTCTTCCCTGTTTGTGACCAACTTTGCCCGATCATATTTTAGATTCAATATGTTCTTTTCTAGTATTTTTAGTATTAATATATATTTTTTAAATTGTGGACATTTAATTTTTTTTTGCTCTCTTCAGCAATGTGTCTCCTATAATCTCTTTTAGCTGCCCTGATCACACTTTCACTTACGGCATACTTTGTAGTTTTAGAATGTAGATGGTGACCCTTTGGCCCTACATATATTTTTTTAAAGGAGCGCTTTTTTTTATCATTAACCACTTAAGCCCCGGACCAATACGGACCATAATGACCAGAGGTGATTTCACAATTTGGCACTGCGCTGCTTCAACTGGAAATTGTGCAGACATGCAATGTTGTACCCAAACAAAATTTGCGTCCTTTTCTTCCCACACATAGAGCTTTCTTTTAATGGTATTTGATTGCCTCTGCGATTTTTTTTTTTTTTTGCGATATAAACGTAAAAAGACTGAAAATTTTGAAAAAAAAAAAAAGATATTTTCTACTTTTTGTTATAAGAAAAATCAAATAAACTAAATTTTAGTCATATTTAGGCCAAAATGTATTCAGCCACATGTCTTTAGTAAAAAAAATAATAATGTCTAAGCGTATATTTATTGGTTTGCGCAAAAGTTATAGCGTCTACAAACTAGGGTACATTTTCTGGAATTTACACAGCTTTTAATTTATGACTGCCCATCTCATTTCTTGAGGTGCTAAAATGGCAGGGCAGTACAAAACCCCCCCAAATAATCCCATTTTGGAAAGTAGACACCCCAAGGAAATTGCTGAGAGGCATGTTGAGCCCATTGAATATTTTTTTTTTGTCCCAAGTGATTGAATAATGACAAAAAAAAAAGTTTACAAAAAGTTGTCACTAAATGATAGATGGCTTACACATGCCATGGTTATATGTGGAATTGCACCCCAAAATACATTTTGCTGCTTCTCCTGAGTACAGGGATACCACGTGTGGGACTTTTTAGGAGCCTAGCCGCGTACGGGACCCCGAAAACCAAGCACCGTCCTCAGGATTTCTAAGGGCACAAATTTTTGATTTCACTCCTCACTACCTATCACAGTTTCGAAGGCCATAAAATGCCAAAATAGCACAAAACCCCCCCAATGACCCAATTTTGGAAAGTAGACACCCCAAGCTATTTGCTGAGAGGCATGGTGAGTATTTTACAGCTCTCATTTGTTTTTGAAAATAAAGAAAGAAAAGTATTTTATTTTTTTCAATTTTCCAAACTTTGTGACAAAAAGCGAGATGTGCAAAACGCGCACCATACCTCTCAGCAAATAGCTTGGGGTGTCTACTTTCCAAAATGGGGTAATTTGGGGGGGGGGGTTTGTGCCATCTGGGCATTTCATTGCCTCCGAAACTGTGATAGGCAGTGAGGAGTGAAATCAAAAATTTACACCCTTAGAAAGCCTGAAGGCGGAGCTTGGTTTTTGGTTTCCCGTACGCGGCTAGGCTCCCAAAAGGTCTCACACACGTGGTATCCCCGTACTCAGGAGAAGCAACAGAATGTATTTTGGGGTGCAATTCCACATATGCCCATGGCATGTTTGAGCAATATATCATTTAGTGACAACTTTGTGCAAAAAAAAAACCAAAAAAAAAATAAACTATATTTTCCGCAACTTGTGTCAACATATAAAATATTCCATGGACTCGACATGCCTCTCAGTATATAGCTTGGGGTGTCTACTTTCCAAAATGGGGTCATTTGGGGGAGGGGGGGGGGTTTGAACTGTCCTGGCATTTTATACACAACATTAGGAAGCTTACATCCACTCTAACCACTTGAAGACAAAGCCCTTTCTGACACTTTGTTTACATGAAAACATTTTTTTTTTGCAAGAAAATTATGTTGAACCCCCAAACATTATATATTTTTTTAAAACAAAGGCCCTACAGATTAAAATGTTGGGTGTTGCATTTTTTTTCCCACACAGTATTTGCGCAGTGATTTTTCAAATGCATTTTTTGGAGAAAAAAATACACTTTTTAATTTTAATGCTTTAAAACACACTATATTGCCCAAATGTTTGATGAAATAAAAAAGATGATCTTAGGCCGAGTACATAGATACCAAACACGACATGCTTTAAAATTTCGCACACACGCGCAGTGGCGACAAACTACATGCATTTTTAAAAGCCTTTAAAGATGACCACGTTAGATTTACAGAGGAGGTCTACTACTAAAATGACTGCCCTCGATCTGACCTTCGCGGTGATACCTCACATGCATGATGCAATTGCTGTTTACATATGACGCCAGACTGACGCTTGCGTTCGCCATTGCGCAAGAGCAGGGCGGGACAGGGGTGCTTTTTTTTTTATTATTAATTTTGCTTTTTTATTTTATTTTTAAACTGTTCCTTCCATTTTTATTTATTTTTATCATTTTTATTGTTATCTCAGGGAATGTAAATATCCCCTATGATAGCAATAGGTAGTGACAGGTACTCTTTTTTTTTTTTTAAATGGGGTCTATTAGACCCTAGATCTTTCCTCTGCCCTCAAAGCATCTGACCACACCAAGATCGGTGGGGGACATTCCCTCCCACTGCTTGTAAAAACAGTTCAGAGGCTAATTAGCCGCTAGGATTGCTTTTACATGAAAGCCGGCCGCTGGCTGAAAAGAATGATACCAAGATGATGCCTAAACCCACAGGCATCAATCTGGTATAACCATTTAAAGTCCAGCAACATACCAGTACGTTGCTTGTTCCTTGTTGGACATGTATTGTAATCTTTTTTTTCATGCAGCCTGTTGGCTGAACGACAAAAAAAAGATTGATTGGTGGGTATGCCCACCATTAGAATACCTCCTCTTCATCCACCCACTTCTAATGATGGGCATACATGCACCATTTATATATGCCGAAGCATGGGGGCAACCTCCCGCAAAAGTTATGCCGCGTACGCACGGTCGGACTTTTCCACGGGCAAGCCTCCGTCGGAATTTTGACCGTATGTATGCGGCATTAAGAGCAAAATCGCTCCTCCGCCCCTGCTGCCCCCATGCTTCGGCATATATGCTTTTTTTCTTTTTTAACTGTGGTGGTGAAATCACCTCCTACAGCACCGGAGTCACAGGGATCAGGCCTGTCTCTGCAAACGCTGCAGTTATGTGTGTTGTGTTTTGTAAGTGACAGTGATCGATCGATACTGCACTTAAGTGGCCTGGGCTGGACGGAGGGGCAAAACGCAGGTGCTAGCAGGTATCTGGGCTGATCCCGCTAACACTGCGTTTTTGGGAACCCTAAACTGCTGGGGACGCTAGTATAGATCTGATATTGATCTGTTCAGATACTATACCACTAAGGGAGGTGTATGCTTCACGTGTGGGTGTTAGCGTTACTGGCACTAACCTGACACTGCCTGGGGCGACGCAGACCCTCTCTGACGCTAAAACCTAATTGATATCACCCGCTAGGCGATCAGGGGGGTTAAACCTTTATTGGGTTATATACGGCGGGTGCCCGGACACTATAAAAAGCAAACTAACCAGCGTCACCCGTAACACTTATATGGTGATCACTGGTGAAAGGGTTAACTAGGGGCAATCAGGAGGTTAAACCTTTATTGAGTAATATATAGGGGTACCTGACGCTATATAAAAACCTGACGGGGAACCTAATTGACAAAATAACTGACTAACCAGTGTCCCCATTAACACTTATACAGTGATCACTGGTGAAAGGGTTAACTAGGGGCAATTAGGGGGTTAAAACCTTTATTAGATAATGAATGGGGGTACCTGACGCTATAAAAACCTGCGGTGAACCTAAAAAAATAACTGGCTACCTATCGGCACCACCGACACTAAGACAGCGATCAGAAAAATGATCGCTTAGTGACAGTGGTGCTAGGGGGTGAAAGGGTTACCTGGGGGGCGATCAAGGGGTTAAACCTTTATTAGGGGGGGGGGGGGGGTTAGGGGGCTACACTGGACCTAAAACTAACTGCCCCGACACTTTTACAGTCACAAATGTCACTGATTGCAGTGATCAGTAAATAAATGGTCACTGCAATCAGTGACACTGTGACTGGGGGCTGATCTGCGGGGGGGGGGCAATCGTGTGCCTATGTGTGCTGGTGTCAGTGTGCCGTTTAGTGCACTAACTTGTGTGTCTTCTCTCCACGGCTCTCGGTATATGTGAGCGCCGCAGGAGAGATGACATCACTTCCTCCTGCCTGTGTAAACATTACACAGGCAGAGGAAGCTTTTCATTCGCAGGGAGCGATCGCGAGGGGGTGGCCGGAAACGAATGGCCGTTCCCTCATCACGGATCGCTCCCAAACGGATAACCACCGCTCACTGTATAGAAGGGGGGTCCGATGGGACCCTCCAACTATACGAAGGCAGTCACGTACAGGTACGTGATTGTGCCTGCCCGTGCCATTCTGCCGACGTATATATACAGTGAGCGGTCCTTAAGTGGTTAATATGCCTCTTTATGCTAGTGTTAAGTCACCCAAGTTTAACTTGTGTTCTTTTAGATTTATTGCCCATTGGAATGCATTAAAAGTGCCATTTAACCCTTTCACGGCTAAGACTAAAACAAATCTTGATGCCCAAGCACAATTTTGCAACTTTGTACATATCACCACAACTAATTTAATCATTCAGGTGGATTATACCCATTTTTTCAGGACAAATTGAGCTTTCATTTGCTGACAAATGGTAAAGGATATCTTCTGAATTATTTTTTATGCTCAAAGAAAAAAACTGGCCTACATTTAGCTGTGCATTTCTTGTTACTACCACCAAAGAACAACCCAAAATAAATGATCCTGCTCCTGCAACGATACCACATATGTGCATGTTATTTGTACCCGTAGTACAGCCCAGAAACAATAGTGAGCATTTTGCTTTTTTTGTCCTACCTAAAAACACACCAACACCAAACACGAATTTTGAGGGAAAAAAAAGTAGTTTTAAACTCCTGCCCAAAATATACTGACCCCGACCTTTGACCCAAATGCTAACCCTGTCACTGACCTAGAACAAACCGTTAACTATTTTTTTTTTTTTTATTATTATTTTACACACGCTCTTTTTTTCTCTGCAAGGAGAAAGTTACAATGTATCTTTTCTCTCCATTCACAGCAAGAGAAACACAGGGGAGGGCTTCACAGTGACTGATTACTGTGGTAGCCAATCAGAGGGTACCACAGCAATCAGGTGAGCCGGATCGGACATGATGCTACTTGTACATAAAGTCAAAATTTATGAAAACATTTTGCTTTTCTTGCAAAATGCTCTCAAACCAAGGTTTAACGGTACGCATATATGCGGTCCCATGGCAAGAAGCCCAGTCCAGTGAGGCCACATATATGTGTTATGTTGGCGTGAAGAGGTCAATACAAACTTAAAGCACTACCGCTTTTCTTCAGTGTTCACAGACTGATCGAATTCCGGTTGGATGGCCTTCCACAGGTGAGGCCCAGTGCTGTAGGGGAAAAAAAAACCACAGTTCTGGTACACTGATCCACAGACTGATATCAACCCGTTTGTTAGAAGGATCTAAACACCAGGGCAAGCCTGGTTGTGCCACACAGGTAAATGGACAATCCAAAGACTGCAACCCCAATGTTCCATGGTGCCAGAATGATGATGATCTGAGGCATAAATGCCTGCAGAATCCAGATGTGGAGAGCCTGGAGCTTGCTCAGGGAAAGAAAAAACAGAGTCTAGGATTACTGGGAAAAAAAGGGGGAAAATACTGCGCTAAACCAAAAACAATGTGCATGCAAGCTGCCAACACTCAAACAAACAAAGTGTACAGGAATGGTGAATATGCACCCCATATTGCTTTGAATATATTTTTATTTCGTGATCACTTTTTATTTGTCTGCATGATTGTTGGACAACATTTTTTATTTAATAAAATTCCGGCAATCGGTTTTTATTGACCTGCACCATCTGGAGCCTTTTTGGTTTTCTTCCATCTTTATATTTTTCGCGGATTGCTGTGGAACCTGGCCCATGTGAGAACCATCCATCGTTTGAGTTACCTTTTCATCATCCGGTTGGAGTTCAAGTGAGGACCCAGGACATCCAGTTACATCCCGTTTGGTCTTGGTGACCATTAAGCCTGCAAGACCCACTGCCGTACGGTAGGTGGGTCCACCATCAGCGGTAAGAGTACCCATCTATAACAACTAGTGTCTTCTCCTTGCTTGATTCATCTTCTACATTGTAGTCCCTTTGTCAGTCTGCATTGTGGGAAGGTCATCCATTGAAGGACATCCATGATCACATATATTTTTGTTATTTGGGACTTTATTCCATTTTCACGTTGTACCTTCATGGTATATCACACAGTTCGCAAAGAGGACAATTCATCTTAATACCCTTGTAGCGGACTCACATGTATAATTGTGTTATTAGAGCACTGTTGTTTTCATTGCTTTAAGTAGCCATTTACTTATTTTTATTGTTTTGAGCGCCACACTATTTTTATTCACCAGAGTCTAGGATTAGACTCAAAAACTCCAGACAATGGGGTGGTTTGAGTTAGGATCCTCCTGGATCTTAATGGGCTTTGCACAGTCCAATGGTGGCTGCCCAAGCCTGAGTCTACAACTCACTTAGAAGGCTATCTAAAATCCCACTGTTGAAAGAGAGCAAGAACAGGTGCTAGTGTCTTGGAAAAATCCAATTGCCATGGACAGAACCAAGAAAAAAGGGATTTTGGGGACATGCAGGTAGGGACCAGGCTGCCAAAGGGTCACGATGGGGGGGAAACAATGACTGCACTGGCTGGTTCCATGTGGGACTTTAGAGCCCAAAAAAGCCATTAAAACGTAAAGACTGGATCACCCACGACCTCTATACAAAGAAAAAGATTGTCTGTGACCAGGACACTATATGTCATCCTCAACAGCCTGCACAGTAGTCAACAGTAGCAAAGGCGACTTATGGACCAACTGCAGAACAGAAGGTGTTAATGGCCTGACAAGACTAGGTCCAGATGCCCAGCAAGGGTTACTCAAGATCAACAGAAGAAATTAAAGGTCATCTATCACTAGTTCACCATAGGCCACTATATAAACAGTATACTAGTACTATAAAAGGTCACTCACACCAACTGCAGAGCAGCAGGGTTAATGACCACTGGTGATTAGATCACCATAGTCTGCTGTGCAAACGACTCCCGGGGAACAGGGACAAGCCCTTTAGGTATTTATAGATGAGGTCCAGGTGTGCAACAGCAGCCCCCCAGGAGCATCCTGGACAGTGTTTACTCTCATGGTGGTCATAGGGTCTTTAGGGATAGGGTTCCACTGGTGGATGGACAACGGGTCTGAACCTGTACAGCACCCTACCCCACACTATGGGAAGAAGAAAAAGAAGAAGGAAGAAGAAGCTTTAACCCAGGAAAAAAAAAACGAAACTTGGATTAGAAAAAAAAAAATTACAGTAACATTACCTGAGGTACAGAAGGTTGAATTTGACAAGTCTCATGGAGGTAGCCCTTTTTCTGTAGAAACTGTAGAATTAATCTGTGGACTAATAGAGATGATGGCGGTGCGGCTTCTTCTGCAAATAAAAAATATTTTTTTTTAAGAAAAAACAAAAAACACACCACTACGATCCAAAGGGTTATAAACATATATAAATAGCACATCAATAGCAATTCGCCCCTTTTTAACAAATGAAACCACCAAACTCCTCATTCACTCCGTTATCTCTCGCCTTGACTATTGCAACTCCCTTCTTATTGGCCTGCCTCTCCATAGGCTATCCCCTCTTCAGTCTATCATGAATGCTGCTGCCAGACTTATCCATCTTACCAACTGTTCAGTGTCTGCCAAACACCTCCTCCAATACCTACACTGGCTTCCGATCACCCAGCGAATTAAATTCAAAATACTAACCACAACCTACAAAGCCATCCACAACTCTGCCCCGAGCTACATCACCAATCTGGTCTCCAAACATATCCCAAACCGTCCTCTCCGCTCTTCTCAAGACCTACTGTCAAGCTCTCTCGTCTCCTCCTCCCATGCTCGTCTTCAGGATTTCTCCAGAGCCTCTCCCATCCTCTGGAACTCACTGCCTCAACCTGTCTGGCTATCCCCTACTCTTGCTACCTTCAGGCGATCCTTGAAAACTCACCTCTTCAGGGAAGCCTATCATGTCTCCAACTAATCTTTTACCACTTCCATCAGCTCATTCCCCACCCTATTAGATTGTAAGCTCTTCTGAGCAGGGCCCTTCGAATCCTCTTGTATTTTATTGTATTGTAACTGTATTGACTCCCTTTTATATTGTAAAGGGCTGCGCAAACTGTTGGCGCTATATAAATCCTGTATAATAATAATAATTATTATTGGTATTTAAGCACTTGTGGTTCAATTAAAGCAGAGCTATTGGCAAGGAAAGAGGTCACAGTACTCCCTCAGGCAGGGAAGGGGAGGTTTCTCAGATTCAAGGATCAGCAGTGCATCAACATGCTTGTGGTCATTCAGGCTGAACTGCACTGGTACCACTTTGCTACTTTCCAGAATCCAATACAATTCAAGCAAATCATTCTCAGGTTTAATAAATTGTAACTCCATTACACCGTGTCATAAAAAAGATTTGCAATTGTGGCCACCTGTCCTTGTGATATAAAATATCTCTGCTTCGGCTGCATGGTTTGACATTTTGTATAAGATGGCTGGTGGAAGAGGGGACCGTTTTGTTAAAGTGGTGTCTCAACCTGTCTGCTCATATAAAGTGGCAAAAGTGGGTAAACAAACAAAAAAAAAAAAAAACGCTTTCCAGGTTAAACAGATTATGTTCGTTTAGAATTGTTCTTGAGGCCGGGTTCACACTGGGGCGACAAACGCTCCGACATTAGGAGCTCATGTCGCATGACGTGTGAAAATCAATGTTTCCCTATGGGAGCCGTCTTAACTGGTTCGACACACGTCGGTCCGACTTTGAAAATGCTCCCTGTACTACTTTGATCCGACTTCAGCCCATTGACTATCATTGAAGTCGGATCAAAGTCGGACCGCAGTCTTGCATGTGACTTGTGCTCTGCTGATCTTGAAGGGGAACTCCACACCAAATTTTAAATAAAAAACCGGCATGGATTCCCCCTCCAAGAGCATACCAGGCTTTTCGGTCTGGTATGGATTTTAAGGGAAACCCCTACGCCGAAAAACGCCGTGGGGGTCCCCCAAAATTCCAAACCAGACCCTTATCCGAGCACGCAACCTGACAGGCCACAGGAGAAGAGGGGGGCGAGAGAGCGCCCCCTCCCTCCTGAACCGTACCAGGCCACATGCACTCAACATAGGGGGTTTGGTGCTTTGGGGCAGAGGGGGCCTGCGCCCCCCCCAAAGCACCCTGCCCCCATGTTGAGGACAGGGCCTCTTTGTGACAACCCTGGCCGTTGGTTGTCGGGGTCTGCGGGCGGGGGCTTATTGGAATCCGGGAGCCCCCCTTTAATAAGGGGGCCCCCAGATCCCGGCCCCCCACCCTATGTAAATGAGTATGGGGTACATCGTACCCCTACCCATTCACCTGGTGGAAAAAATGTCAATAAAAAACAGTTTTTTAAAGTAATTCATTACACAGCTCCGGGGGTCTTCTTCCGACTTCAGGGGTCTCCGGTGTCGTCTCCGCACTCTCCGGTTCTTTCTTCCTTCTGCCGGGCCTCCGCTATCTTCTTCCAGCTCTTTTGCTAGCGGGGCCTGGTCTTCTCCGTTGCCTTCTTCCCTCTTCTCCCCCTCGATGTTGACACGTCGCTTCCTCACGCTGTAATGCTGGGTGTGCGGTGCGCTCCGATTTATATAGGCCTCTCATGACGACACAGTCACAAGCTCCGGAGCATGCGACTGTGATGTCATAAGAGCATGTGGCCAACCGGAGCATGTGACTGGCGTCATGAGAGGCCTATATAAATCGGAGCGCACCGCACACCCAGCATTACAGCGGGAGGAAGCGACGTGTCAACATCGAAGAGGGAAGAAGGTGACGGAGAAGACCGGGCCCCACTAGCAAAAGAGCTGGAAGAAGATAGCGGAGGCCCAGCAGAAGGAAGAAAGAACTGGAGAGCGAGAGAAGAAGGCGACGGAGAAGACCGGGCCCCGCTAGCAAAAGAGCTGGAAGAAGATAGCGGAGGCCCGGCAGAAGGAAGAAAGAACCGGAGAGCGCGGAGACGACACTGGAGACCCCCAAAGTCAGAAGAAGACCACCGGAGCTGTGTAATAAATTACTTTAAAAACCTGTGTAGTGTTTTTTTTTTTTGAAAATCTTTTTTATTTTATTTGTTACAAACACAGACAATACAAACGTACAACAGCACAGCCAACATCTGGCTAACAGCATGGGCGGGACCCGAGCAGGGGTCACAAGGTAGAATTACAGAACCAAGATATGTTAGAGTAATTGCGTATACCCTAATAAACCATCATCAATGAGCTGGCCCGGCTCAGGCTCCAGGGGTAGGATGATAGTTAACTAGCTCACCTAAGTTGCTGTGCTAGCAAGGGTTGGTTTAACAAGACTTCAAGGGATGGTATCAGAATTCAGTGAAGCCTCCTAGTCTACTGCCGCAGTGGAGGGTTCTGCCAACCATTTAGACCAGACCCTGTCATATTTTTCGGACAGCCTCTATGTACATAAGTCTCTTTGTATAAGGGTATCACATTATTGACAAGTGTTTTCCATAGACCTACAAAGGGAGGGGCCTTCCGTTTCCAGCATAGGACGATGGACTTCCTGGCATAGAACAGCAAGAGACCCAACAGGGTTCTCTCAGCCACCCTGGGCACCAGGTCCTCCACCAACCCCAGCAGGCATATTCTTGGGGATGGGACAATAGAGAAACAACACTTCATTCACCTCCATAAAGATTTTTGACCAAAAGACTAATTACCGGGCAGGACCAGAATATATGAATGTAGTCCCCCGGAGCATGGTCACAACGCCAGCACTCCGGGGAGAGACCTCATCCTGTGCACCCGGGCAGGAGTGAGATATGCTCTATGGACAATCTTGTACTGAATGAGGCGATCTCTCCGGGAAACAAGTATTTTAAATGGGAAGTCCCATACATCCTCCCAGTCCTCAGAGTCCAGCTCCGGAACATCCCGGCCCCATTGCTGATGGAGCCTGGACAACTCAGGAGAGGAGACTCGGAGGAGATGTGTGTATAACACGGAGGTGGGTTTATTTGTACAGTCAAAGCGCAAAATCCGCAAAAGACTGCAACCAGCTGCCTCTCGCCTGATGGAAACTGGGCCCTGAAAGCATGGGACAACTGAAGATATCTGAACCCGTATGAGGGCGGGGCATTGTGGTTAGACATTAAATGATCAAAGGAGAAAATCGAGAGATCTGAGGTGACATCTGAGAGTATTTTAACATGGTACTTGGTCCACACCACTGGGTCTGAGATTTCGAAAAAGTGATGTAGGTTGGGATTGTTCCAGAGGGGGGCGTTCGGGGATACTGCAGTCGAAGGATACTTTTCACAGGCCAAGCCCTCCCTCCAGGCCTTAATGGTGGTACACAGAGGGGGTCAGGTCGTACGGAGCCTTCGGACCCCGCAAAAGGAGGTTCGACAAAGCCTCCACAGATTGTAACACTGCAGCTTCAGTGGCCCAGGCCGAGTTGGATCTATCCGGAACAAGCCACCAGAATGCAGTGACTAATTGAGCCGCAATTAAATACTTGTGGCAGTCCGGGAACGCCAGACCCCCCTGCGAACAAGGGCGCATGAGAGTGGTCAACTTGAAGTGGGGAGGACATGGGCCCCATAGAAAGGAGGAGAAAATTCGATTTAGGTGGGAAAAAAATGATTTGGGGATCCACTGAGGGGAGTTACGAAACAAATATGTAAATTTGGGGAGGATTTTAATTTTAATGAGGTTGATACGCCCCAGCAGGGACAGAGGAAGGTTCTCCCATGCTTTCAGCTTGGCCCTGACTGAGTTGACTACTGGGGACAAGTTCAGCGAAATGAAGTCAGCCACATTCTTCGAGATACGTACCCCATAGTACGTAAATTCGTCCACCCATTGTAGCTGAAGAGAAGCCAAAGCCTCTCCTTTAGCGTTCTCATCTATGGCAAGCAATTGCAACTTTGACCAATTGACCCTAAGCCCTGTTACCTCAGAAAACCTTTCTAGGACCAGCAATGCCCCTTGTAGAGAAGGGCCAGCATCATTTAGAAAAAAGGAGGAGGTCGTCTGCGTACAGGGCCACCCTCTCCTCCAGCCAGGCCAGACGGAGTCCTTTAATGTGTGGGGAGACACGTAGTGCCTCAGCCACTGGTTCCATGGCAATGGCAAAGAGGGCCGGAGAAAGAGGACAGCCCTGCCGCGTACCCCTAGCAAGCCGAAAAACAGGAGATAGCCGACCCCCTAAACGAATGGCAGCCGTCAGCGAGAGATATATAGTCTGCAACCATTGGATAAAAACCAGGGGGAATCCCATTCCCTGTAGAATCTCCCACAGGAAAGGCCATTCTTTTGAGTTGAACGCCTTCTCAATATCAAGAGAGGCAACTACTCTGGTACCCAGATTGTTAATATCCGTAGATTTTTGGGTCATGAAACCAGTCTGATCCGGATCTATGAGGGAGGGAACTAAAGTGTTAAGTCTAGCAGTGAGGAGCTTAGTTAGAATTTTTAGGTCATTGTTAAGAAGTGCTATGGGCCTATAGGAGGCACAGAACTTTGGATCTTTACCAGCCTTGGGAATGAGAATAACATGCGCGTGCGCCAAGGAGGGAGGGAGAGAGCCCTGCTTCAGGCAATGAGTAAGTAGGGCAGCCATCCGGGGAGCCAACATGCCGGCATGTTCTACGTAAAAATCAACCGGAAGACCATCTGGGCCAGGAGCCTTGCCAGTGGACAGGGAATTAATCACGGCAAGAACCTCCTCTGTGGTTATTGGGGCCACTAGGTGCAATCTCTCCGAGTCAGAGAGCCAAACGAGAGCTATCGGATCTAGGAGGAGATTTATTCCCTCTGGGTCTAAGCCCTTGGGTAACGTGGTGGTATCAATAAAATCATGGAATGCTAGCAAAATGGCCTCAGGAGATGAAATGGCCTCACCCGTGGGAGAGGTAAGTTCAGTAATCACGGTACTCGGGGTGTCATGGTGGGACATCATTGCCAACAGTCTGCCATTCCTGTCCCCCTGTTCAAAAATTTTTTTCTTCGTATGAAACAGTTCTAATCTAGTAACCTCTGTTAAGTGAAGATGAAGACTGCGTTTGGATGCCTGCAACGCATCAAAGTTTGAGGCGGAGGGATCCAATCCATAGTGGGTGGAAGCCAACTCCACCCCATTCTCCAATGCCGCAGTTTGCTGTACCCTAACCGCCTTGATGGCCGAGATGTAATGGCCCCTTGTGAATGCCTTGAAAGTATCCCAGACTATCTCAGGATAGGATCACCCTTCATTAGAGTCCCAGTAAGCACTTAGGGCTGGGTGGGCTTGTTCCACTATGTGAGGTTGGGAAATCCATTGAGCACCAAGCCGCCACATCGAGCCACTACGAGAGGAGGAGGTGCGCAGGGTGATCTGCAGGGGGCTGTGGTCAGAGAGACCACTGGGCAAATAAGATGAGTCTAGAACGTCCGTCAGCATAGAGGGGTTAGCAAAAGCATAATCAATTTTGGAGGCGGTTTTGTAAGATGTGTAAAAACATGAAAATGTTTTAGTGGATGGGAATTTCCACCTCCAGACTTCTGTAACACCCGCAGATAATGCCCAATTTGACAACTCCCCGGTGAAGGACTTAGGTGGCAAGAGTCTATCCAAATCTGGGGAAAGGATGGCATTAAAGTCACCCAGAAGTAACATTTTTGCAGGACAGTAGGGAGTGATCCTCTCCAGTATAGTAAACAGAATTTCAGACTTAAAGGGCGGCGGCACATATATACCTGCAAAGACATATCTCTGCTGCCATAGCGTGAATGCCAGTATAACAAACTTACCCAGCGGATCCGTGTGAACCGCGTCTATGACACATGGGAGAGACTTATGCTCCAAGATGGAAACTCCCCTAGCATACGTTGAGTAAGAGGCATGAAAAGTTCTCTGAACCCAGGGCCTTTTCAAAGCCATGAGCTTACTGCCCACCAGGTGTGTCTCCTGCAGGACCAGAATAGCCGGACTATATTGTTTGAAATATTGAAAAAGAAGCGCCCTCTTAAACTTAGAGTTGAGGCCACGCACGTTCCAGGATACCACGGAAAAGAAAACCTGATCACGTGATGCCATAGGCGTTTTGGATAAAATAATTAGAGGAGACTAATAGTCGAGCAGGTGACACCCGGTGAGCAGCAGCGGAGCACGAACCATTGTACGTGAAACACAAAAAACACATGTAAACAAACACAGCAACTAAACTAGAACTTCCCAAGCACCAGGTTGCTTATCCTACCAATCCCCCCTACCCCCCAGAACATCATGGGGAGGTCAGGAAGCGGTCTTTACCCAAAAACAAAAAACAATAATTGTAAAGCTAATCCTGAGAATTAGGCCACAATACAGTCCTCTCAGGCACTGAACTGAAACTGCAGGCTCAACCCTATTATAGAGTTTTTCCAAACAGGTGGAGAGTAACTGTTCAGGGAACTTCTGGTGATCTTTGCAGAGTCAAACCGCAAGGGGCAAGTGCGTATCCAGCGTAAAGGTGTGCTTGCCGTAGCTCCGGCATGCGTGAAAAGGAGAATTAGGATAGGTAGTTCAGGACATGTATGATCCGTGCAAATAACTTAAGCGATAGGAGACCATTATCTCAGAGTGGTCAGCCAGCCGTCAGCCTCCAAAGGGGTGTCAAAAAAACAAACTTTGCTGTCATGTTGTACCCGGAGTCGGCTAGGGTAAAGCATGCCGTATTTAATATTTTTTGCTCTAAGCCGTTTACGGACATCGTTGAAGGTCTCTCTCTTCCTCTGTAACTCGGCCGAGAAGTCAGGGAAGAGGAGGATGGAGGTGTTGTCGTATTTAAGTGTGGGATGTTTACGAGCTTCTGCCAAAATCCTGTCCCTGTCTCGGTAATTCAGAAAGCGGACCAGGAAGGGTCTGGGGAGGTTCCCCAGGACGGCTCGGCCCGTGGGCACCCGATGGGCTTTTCCCACCACATAGGTAGGAGTAACAGCGGTAAGACCCAGCAGGTCCTTAAATAACTCCTCCGCAAATTCCGCTGGATGATCCCCCTCAGGTAGGCCAGGGACTCTAATGTTGTTCCGCCTGAGCCGGTTTTCGGCATCGTCAGATTTCGCAACGAGGGCCTGCACTGTGCGCTGTAATTCAGTAATGGAGGTGACGTGGGTAGCGGTGAGATCCTCAGTAGCCGAGATTCTGGATTCAGACTCCGTCATCCTCCCCCTGATATTGTCCAAGTCGTTCCTTATCAGGTTGCATTCTTCAGCAAGATGATCGATGCGCATCAGCAGTGAGGTTCTGCTCTGTTCAATTGCTGCAAGGATCGTGGTGGTACTATCTTGCGGTAAAGGAGCTGATGTCATTGCCACCGGAGCGTCTCCGGGCTCCATCTCCAATTCAGCCAGTAAGGCCTGTAGCCTCTCGACCAAAACTGCATCAGGTCACGGCGAGGGGGAGGTCAGCGGCTTCTGCTGCGGAGTGAGCTTAGCAGGCTTAGGATGCGGCTTTTTTGAGGGCATCTGCGCCGGGGAAGATACAGGGGGGACCTGCAGAGCCCGTACCCGGGGTGGTGGTTGCAAGGGGGCAGGCGATAACCAAATGTGGTTGCAACTACGCACCTCCACTGGAGCAGGTAGTCAGGTGTGGCTCAGCAATCCCCCCTCACCCGGAAGGAAGATGGAGAAGAGAGCAGAGATGTGGGAACCGTGCACCCGGGCCTGGGATGTGTAGAGGCCAGTGCAGTTCAGCAGGATGGGGCCCGGGAAAGTGGTGGCCGTCACCAGGCCTCAGCCAGGTCCAGCAGGTAGTGTCAGCCCAGCAGGAGGGGAGGATGTGATGGGATAGCAAGCCTGTCCCTGCTCGGGTGCCCTGGGATGGGGAGCACACCGCCTTGAGTCCCAGGCCGGCAAGAAAACACAGCCGGGAGGTGAGGAGGCAAGGGGGAGGCACTAGGATGGCCTGACAGAGCACCGGAGCCGCAGATGGTCAGGGCCCGGTGGACAGATGGAAAGCTCCGGCCGGGATGATGGCGGCAGCGGCCGCGAGTACAGGCCGACTATGGCCGGGCGGATGTCTCCTCCAGCGGGCGGCTTCCCCCGCACAATATCTGGCCAGGGCAGAGCAGGAGAGGAAGGGGACAAGTCCTGAGGCTGTGGCGGTGCTCACCGGGTCCACAGATGCACGGATTGGCACAGGATGGAGGGAAACTCCGGCCGTGAAGATGGCAGCGGCGGTCGCAAGTACAGGCCAGCTGTGGCTGGACGGACGTCTCCTCCGCACAATATCTGGCCAGGTCAAAGCAGGGGAGGAAGGGGACCAGTCCTGAGGCTGTGCTCACCGGGTCAGCAGATGCACGGATGGCACAGGATGGAGAGAAGGATTACCGGAGCTCTCTTGGAACACGTCTGCCGCTGCTCACATCGGGACATGCCCCCCGTGTAGTGTTTTTATTGACATTTTTTCCACCAGGTGAATGGGTAGGGGTACGATGTACCCCATACTCATTCACATAGGGTGGGGGGCCGGGATCTGGGGGCCCCCGAATTCCGATATGCCCCCCCGCAGACCCCGACAACCAATGGCCAGGGTTGTCGGAAAGAGGCCCTGTCATCAACATGGGGGCAGGGTGCTTTGGGGTGGGGGGGCCGCAGGTCGCCCCCCTGCCCCAAACCCCCCATGTTGAGGGCATGCGACCTGGTACGGTTCAGGAGGGAGGGGGCCGCTCTCTCGTTCCCCCCTCTTTTCCTGCGGCCTGCCAGGTTGTGTGCTCGAATAAGGGTCTTGTTTGGATTTTGGGGGGACCCCCACACCGTTTTCCCGGCGTAGGGGTTCCCCTTAAAATCCATACCAGACCGAAGGGCCTGGTATGCCCTTGGAGGGGGAACCCATGCCGGTTTTTTATTTAAAATTTGGCGTGGAGTTCACCCTCAAGATTCATACCAAACACAGTGCCTGGTATTGGCGGGGATCCAAGTCGGATCCCCGTTCATTGAAAGTCGGACATATGTCGGCTTCATGTCGCAGGGCAAAGTCGGATCCAAAGTAGGACGGCTGTCATGTCGCACAAAATGTGAACCCAGCCTCAGACAGGTTAAATCCACTTAGATCTTGATATATTGAAAAATGTACCAAAAAAAAACAACAACTTTATATTAACCCTTTCGCTGCCAGAGACTATTTTTTGCACATTTAAGGCATGATTACTTAGAATGTTGAAACATTTTCTGAAAGCAGAGACCCTGGAGAATAAAATTATGGTAGATTAAATTTTTCTTATGTCACACGATATTAGCGCAAACGTTTTAGGCAGGTGTGAAAAAAATGCTGTAAATTAAGATTAGGAATGCTTTCAGAAAAAGACGTGTTAGTTTATCTTCATCACTTAACAAAATAGAAATGAAATCAACAGAGAAGTTCAAATCAATATTTGGTGTGACCACCCTTTGCCTTCAAAACCGCATTAATTCTTCTAGGTGCACTTGCACACAGTTTTTGAAGGAACTCAGCAGGTAGGTTGTTCCAAATATCTTGGAGAACTAACCACAGATCTTCAGTGGATGTAGGCTGCCTCAAATCCTTCTGTCTCTTCCTTCGTGTAATATCAGACAGATCGGATATTGAGATCAGGGCTCTAGAAGCCCAACCATTACTTCCAGGACTTCATTACGCTGAAGATAGTTCTTAATGGCATTGGCTGTATGTTTGGGATCGTTGTCCTGTTGAATACATTTGGGGCTAATCACACGCCTCCCTGATGGTATGGCATCACGGATAAATCTGCTTGTACTCCTCAGTATTGAGAACATTATTGATCCTGACCAAATCTCTAACTCCATTTGCAGGCCAAAAGCAAGGAACCATGCTTCACCATTGCCTGCAGACACTTATTATACCCCTCTAAAGCCCTTCTGTGAATAAACTGCCTCCTGCTACAGCCAAATATAAAATATTTTGACTCATCAGTTAAGAACACCTGATGCCATTTGTCTGCACCGCAGTTTTGTCAAATTTGCTTATATGCTCTATTATATTTTAACAATTACAGTAATAATCATGTTCAGATGCAATAAAGTAGTAATATCATAAAGTACAATCGTGGAAATGGCTCCAAAATACAATATAAAAGATAGCATATACTCTAATTCAGAAAAATTTGTTCTTAAAAAATGTTTGAGGGATCGATGTCTGAAATCCCATACCCAAGGGAACAAAAGCCATTTGTTATATGCATACAAAAGATAATAAAACACCCAGGATCAGCTGATATGCGTTTCATATTTATAAACCAGATTAGAAGAAGGCTTAGTTATTAAATAAAATAACTACTTAAAAACTATAGGTTGTCTTAAGCGGACTACGCTACTATCAGAGGAGATACATATCTTATAACCACTTACCGACCGGGCCATAGCCAAATGACGGCTACAGCACGGTCAGATAACTCGTTCCGTACAATGATCATTTGTCAACAAACTGGAGCATGTCCGGTTCAGCTCCTCCCCTCGCACACTATACAGATCGGTGCGAGGAGAGAGGAGGAGCTGAATAAGAGGGAGGGGATGCAGCAGTGCTGTGGGCTGGATATGAAGTTCCCACAGCGCCAATCTGTGCCCATCCATCCAAATGCAGAAAGCATTGAAACGCATCATCAGCACAAGCCCGTTCTGACGTCACTTCCTGTCGCGGATAGCCGCTTGCTCTCCAGGGTGAAACGCACACCGTTGTGCAAAGAATTCCGGCGCTGACAGCTGCTACACAGACATCACGCTCCCTTCGGTACAGCCGCAGATACCAGCCCACCGGATTGCCCCTACACCGGAGCGGATACCATCGCAGGCGACTCCAGACAGATGAGCGACATCCCCTTGTGTAACCCCATGTACACTATTTTATGTGCAGTTTTATCCATTATCTTGTGAGTAGCCATTTGGCTGAACTTTTTATGAATTAAATGTTTTTTCCTACATACTGCACTTAGTAGGCGCATTTTTTCTTTTCTTTCTTTGCCATTACAGAGAGTCGCTTCACTCTCCAAAGTGCTGCCAACAGTGCATATGTAATTCTATCATCACCAGCATAATTACCATTATTATGGACTTTATTATTTCTTTATTGGGACTTTTTTTATTATCATTGTTACCATTATTAGTATGCTCTATATATTTTATACCCTCCCCCACTAGTACCATTATCATCATCTATGACGACTGCTGCTGTTGTTCTATCCCATATTTAGTATACATTTCTACTTGTGTATTTTTTGGCTTGCTCATCGCGCCGTTATCTTGTTTGGGGCAAAGGTATTGACTGAGGAGGATTTCTACTAACAGGAATCAGCACAAGAGACATCAACTGACTGTAAATGATGTCCCTTGTGCTGATATTTGTTTCCTACTGCATACGTGACGCACGCTGCGTTCTCTAACTGGCCCGGCCGAAGTGGAGGAGGTTGGGGGCTGGATTTCTGTTGTACCTCGCCCCGACAGGCACCCCCCTCCCCCAAAATCTGTCACGAGGGGGGGTGGGTGACATAAGTGGAGCTTCCACTTTTGGGTGGAACTCAGCTTAAAGTCATCATTTAAACTGTTCCTAAAATCACAGGATTTTGTAAGGACTTTAAGCGTTTGAGGGGGAAGAAATATTCTGGGTGCAGTTGGACTAAATCCTACTGATTCGGAGATGGACGCAATGTCCGTAGGAGGTGTGAGGAGCGTCCCGAGATGAGCCGTGGCTATACCACAGCGTGAGAGGCTGCAAAGCCACAGATGACACCCCAGTATTCCACTCTACCCTGTGGACAACTCGCCAGCTAACACACTGAGAAGAACCGCGGAACATAGGGAAAAGCTGGCGGTTTGAATTCCAAACCAGCGGACCTCCCGCTCCCCCCCGGAGCTCTGTCCACCCCCCCCCCCTCCGGATACCAGCAACAAGTCACTAACACTGGCAAACAATGGCACAGAAGGCATCAGAAAATGGCGTGAGGGGGCTAGGTGAGAGTTCTACACCCGGCGGCTAACCAAGGAAAAAATGAGGTAAACTTTTGACGTGAATCCAGTTAAACAATTGCTGAATGATATGAAAAGACTGCCAGCAGGTAAATGGAACTGAGCAACAAAAGCCATTTATCTCGCCTCTTGCAGTGACCTTATGACTCAGCCTGGTAAAATTATGCTCACATGTGCAAGTTTGACTGTTATATAAAAGCTAGCTTTCCCCCTTGGATTTACCCCCCAGGCAGCATGGTCAATAGGCTGTATAAACTCAACCCCCCAAGATGGAATAGTGTCAAGGGAGAGCAGTAGACATATCCCCTAAAATATATACGCAATCAAATGCAACTCAGCTACGTGAGAAAAAGTACATACAAGCACTGAACCGCCAGGACTAAAAAAAAAAAGTGGCGGGGGGGACAGAGAAGGACTTTTGCATAAACAAACTAATATCTCTTGCACTGCACGCCTACCTAAGCAGATATTGGCAATGGACTTTTTTCTATTTTTTTTTTTGTTTGCAGACTCACCTGACCCTGAACTGAATATAGAGACATTGTAAATGTTTAAACCCCAAAAGATCGCTGAGATACCCGTAGGTCGTTGAACCTGCGAATCCCCGCATGGGCAAAGCATTACTGGTACCGGCACAGATAAAAGTCCCAGTTCGGAAATTGACTGGACTAGTCTAGTCATCTGATAGAGCACCCCACTGAATATGTACAGCAACTGGCTGTAATATAGTTCAGAGCAAGGAAACTAGCAGATGAATACCACTTGGGAATGCTGAGCAAAGGGATTCTACCTAAACATCGGCCACTTAAATGGTATAACAGGGGTACTGGAAGGAAATTTGACACATACCCTTCAATATAGACTGACATATAAAGTTTCTTTTGGAGGATATACAGTAATATCCTTCGCAGTGCCCAAATCTCAAACCCACTTGGACGCAAGTATACAGACTTGATATAGGTGAGCAGATCGCTGATCTGAGAAAAGACTAGACAAGAGACTTGATAAGTAAGAAAACATAGAAAAACAGAACACAGTCTTAAAACTGGGGAAACGCATAGGAGTGACCAACAAAAACACCATGAGCAAGACTACGAGAAACCACAAAGGGTAGTGCCCCAAATACCCCCAAAAGCAGTGCAGCAACCGGCACGATTAAACAATACATGACTCAGGAGGCAAGCCCAAAAAGCCCCGGATTGGGCAAACAGCAAGAAAACAGACAAAAAAAAAAAAAAGAGCACTGCAAAAAAGACAGAGGAAGCATCGAACCAATCCAGAGATGATCTGACAACAGAGAGCGTACAAGAGATCAGCAGAGCAGAGGAACAAAGGGTTGATACACAAATTCCAACAAATGCCGAAATGACAGGAGCTATTGAGACTGGAAAAGGCAATTAAGCTTGAATTCAACACATTAAGAACGGATTTTGGACACCTCCTGACAAGGGTAGAGGTGACGGAAGAGAGAACAAACATGCCCAGGAACTAAGTAAATTAAAGGAGCAAGTCAAATTAACGCAACAAAACCAGATTTTTTTTTTTATATAGATGAGAAGATCAAGAGAACCGAAATAGACAAAATTTGAGAATCGGCTCGCCCCCAGGAGGAAAGAGGGGAAGATCTGAGAAAAATAATGAATATAATTTTCAACCCTTTGTTGGATAAAGGAGCAGAGGACCCCCTCAAGATCGAGAGTCCACCGGGTTGGAAAACCAAAAAATACAGAAGCAGACTGGCCTGTGAGACATAATAGTGAGGTTCCGTTTCTATGAAGACAAGGCAGAAATCTGGACGAAATTAAGGGGAAAACCACCTTTACAGTATGAAGGGACAGAGCTACAAATCTTTACAGACTTGGCACCGGAAACACTTGCAAGACGGCGATTCCTGAAACCTCTTTTGGAGCAAATGCGGGCACAGAACATTAAGTATAACTGGGGATTTCCAGCCCGTCTAATAGGCCAGAAAGAGGGAAGATCAGCCAGATTAAGGTTCCCCGGAAGAACTGTCAGGATTTTGCAACAAGTTTGACTTACAAGTGCCATATCTGCCTGGTTGGGTAGAAAGTGAAAATGAGATATAAAAGGAAGAGGAGTAGGTGCAATAGGCAGACAAGATACTAGAATAAATTGCACTAAGAATCTACTGTGAGGTGGGGAGGGAAGGAGCTGAAGGGGGATGGGGGAGTAAAGGAGGGGCCGAGAGGGGCTCCAAACGGCACACCTCTGGATCACCTTAACCACCCCCAGTTTTGGTGGGAGGGGGAGGTGGGATTGGGCGGCATGGTCAGAGCCACGCCTCTAAATAAGAGAACCAGTGGTGAGAGTGGAGGATGGGGTCACCAACGGTTCCGAGGCCAATAAAATGGCCAAAGGGGGAGGGTGGTAGGGGAGGGGGCGGGCAGATGGAAGGGGGGGGAAGGGAGTGGGGATTGAGGTACCTCTTACATTTGCAGGAAGAAAGCAAAACAACCCAGTATAGATGACAATTCATTTTATGACCTATAATGTACGGCGATTAAATACACCTTCTAAGAGACACAAGATACTAAGAGCTAAAATACTACGGTGTTGAAGTGGTATCCCTGCAGGAGACCCACCTAACACATGACATAAAGGTGAAACTATATTCCGCAGATTTCCCCATATGGTACTATGCTGACTCAACAACAAGGAGAGCAAGGGGAGTTGCAATTGGATTTGCTAAAACAATGAGGTTCAAATTGGAGGATAGGATGACGGACCCAGAAGGGAAGTATATCTTCCTGAAGGGTAGACTATGTGAAATGGATTGCACATTAGTAAACATATACTCCCCCAATAGGAACCCCATAAAATTTATGAAAGATTTATTGGGAAAACAAAGAGACTTTAAGAAAGGGAATGTGATAATGATGGGCGATCTGAACTTCTGTATGGACTTGGCTGTTGATAGTACATCCCGTGCACAGGAGACGAACAATGCTCAGTTAAAAAAACTTAAACAGAAAATGCATCTGTGTCAAATGTCCGACGCATGGAGGGTTCAGCACCCCAAGATACGAGACTATACATTTTACTCCCCTGTGCACAGGACATACTCTAGGATAGATTATATTTTGGTAGATCACAGGTACTTGGACAATGTCAGATACGAAGATAGAAATTACCACGCTATCAGATCATGACCCTGTGAGAATGAAATGGAGTGTTCCCGGGTATCAAAAACAACCATATACATGGCGAATGAATGAAGAACTTTTGCATGATAAGGAGGTAGAAGTGAGAAAATAAATTGAGCTATACTTTTCAACAAATGACACTAAAGAGATAATGGGGGGCCACTCTTTGGGAGGCCCACAAAGCCTACATGAGGGGGATATTTTTTGCCATAGGGGCTGGGAAGAAAAAAGCAAGAGAAAAAAAAAATGCAAACATTGATTGAAGAAATATAAAAAGTAGAACAGGATCATAAAAAAACAACAGGGCATACAGCGGAGTTATTTCAATCATTGGTAATAAAGAGATGAATTAAAGGACTTAATTGAAAAAGAGACGAAAAGGATATATAATAGAATAGGTAAAGAAAGATATAAGTGGGGGAAAAAAAGCAGGTAAACATCTAGCGAGAATATTACAAAAGAAAAAAATCTGTAAACTATATAGAAAAAATTCAAAAAAAGAATGTGGAAATGGCACACACGACCAAGGAGATAGCAGAAATCTTTAAAACCTATTATGAGACCTTGTACTCCTTAAACCAGAAGGTATACCAGGTAAACATTAAAATGGACAAAATAAATGACTTCCTAAATGAGGCTGGACTCTCTAAAATATCTGAAAGTGAAAGGCAAATATTAGACCAACCCATAACAGAGGAGGAAATAAATGGTGCGCTGTATTTAAAAAAATATAAAAGAGATCCTAACCCCAAGGTTATGTCAGTATATGAATGGATTAGGGGTAGAATACAATATAAGTAGCGAGGCCCTCCTTGCATCGATAAGTTATTCCGAAGGAGGGGAAGGATGGCACCCTATGCTCAAGCTACAGGCCTATAATCGCTGCCTAGCGCAGATACAAAACTGTATGCCAAAATTCTTGTAGGACGGCTGAAAGCCTTGATGACCACCCTGGTCTATTCCGACCAAGTGGGGGGTTCATGCTAGGAAGAGAGGGGAGGGACAACAGGGTGAGAACGTTGCTCTTCCTAAAGCAAATTAAAAAAAAAGGGTCCCCAGGTCTACTCCTGTTAATTGATGCCGAAAAAGCATTTGACAGGGTAGACTGGGGACTCATAATAAAACCGTTGGAAACCATGGGTGTTGGCCCAAGAAGGATTCAATGGATCAAAGTACTGTACCACCACCCAATGGCATATATAAAAAAATAATGGTGTGCCACCCCCCTCCTTCGAGATGAAAAATGGGATGAGACAGGGGTGCCCACTTTCCCCCTTTTGTGTTGTCCTTAGAACCACTCCTTGCATCGATCCGAAATAACCCTAATATAAGTGGCATTAGGGCAGGCAAGGAAGAACACAAGTTGGCAGCATTTGCCGACGATGTGTTATTTTATAGAACAAACACGAGGATCACAATGCCCAATTTATTAAAAGCTTTAAAATAATATGGCGACGTAGCAAATTTCAAAATAAACTTGAACAAGTCAGAGATCTTGAATATTAATCTAAACAAACAGGAAGCAGCGGCGCTGCAGAAGGAATTTCAATTCCCATGGAAAAAAGAGCTAAAGAATTTAAGAATAAAATTAGCCAACTATGAAGAAAATATATAAAATCAATTATATACCTTTGTTGGAAAAACTCAAAAATTTAAGAGAATAATGTATAGACCCCTATCTTGGATAGGGAGGATTAGCACCTTGAAGATGGTATTGCTACCGAAGATTCTATATAAGTTTCAAATGTTGCCAATGGCACTGTTGCAATCCTATTTTAAAGTGCGAACAACCATAATAAGTACATTTATTTGGCAAAATAAAACAGCTAGAACCTCACTTGCGGTATTAAAACAAGGGAAAAAACAAGGAGGGTTGGCGGTTCCGGACATTAAAAAATACAATGCAGTGGTGCTATCAAGAGTAGTAGAGTGGAGTAAGGGACAAAATTACAAAAGGTGGGTTGGATTAGAGAATATAATGAGCAATGCACAATTGAGAAGTATAATTTGGAATCCTCCACAATATAGAACACTAGACAGGAATACTCACGCACTGACACGAAACGCACTAAAACATTCGGGATGGGATCCATAAACTAAGCAAGGAGAAATTTAATTCACCCCTGATCTCACTGAAATAAAATTATATTTTACCCGGTAAAATTGAATAGGGAGGAAATTGGATAACCAATGAAAATGCACAAATTAAAAGATATAGTTAAAAAGGGGAGAATTTTAACATTTTATGAGTTGAAGCACAACAAAGAATTAATGGTGATAAACGAATGGCGCCATCTCCAGCTGAGGCACTTCATTGACCAACTACCCCAACCAATAAGATCAGAGGATGAATTAACTCCATTGGAACGCCTGTGTACAGCAGACAACACAAGAAATAGTATATCTCGGATATACAAAATATTATTGGACATGGAGCATCTGGAGATACCGCCATTCATAATTAAGTGGGAAAAGGAATTGGGGTCACAAATAGATAAAGTCACTCTTAGGAAGACTTTGAAACTAACCCACAGCTCTGCGATAGACGCCAGAAAAGCTGAAATGAACTATACATTTTTAACAAGGTGGTATGCTACCCCCGATAAAATCAGTAGGTACCAACAGGGAAAATCTGCAGAATGCTGGCGAGGATGCAAGGCAGTAGGAACGATGGCCCACCTGTGGTGGGAATGCCCAAAAATAAAGAAATATTGGAAAGGGATCCTGCAGTTAATAAAAGTAATCACTAAAAAATAAATACCAGAGGACCCATGGACAGTGTTGTTTCATGGGAGGGGGGGAAAGTATCTGCCAAACAATATAAAAACTCAGTAATCCCAAACCTATTGAACGTGGCAAAAATACTTATTCCCAAAAACTGGCAGGCAGTGGAAAGCCCCTCAATCCGAGAATGGATAAATATGGTTAAAGAAACACATAATATGGAATGCCTGAGGCAGAGTCTAGAAGAAAAAAAGCGCGGAGTCAATAGATAATTGGGAGGACTGGAAAATGTTTGCGGAGGTAATTAGTCCTTAGACTGAAGGAACATATCTGCAGCGGGAGTAAATGAGCTAAATGAAATATGTTAAAGGATAAAATGCAAACGATGGGCGGTACGAGGGTGGGCAGGAATGGGGAGGTGGGGGATTTACACTAGGGAGGTAAACAGGTTTTAAGGGACTGTTTTTTTTTACATGCTTGTATAACCTGAAAAATATTAAAATAAAGAATAAAAAATAAAAAAATAAAAATAAAAAATCATGCTAATTCAAAAGAACATTTTGCTTTGCATTTAAGCAAAATCAAACATTATAATGCAATTATGTAACCATAATTAGCAACTGAAATGTAGTACTTAAATTCTGACATCAAAAATGTTCCAGATAAAAAGTGCACACGCTCCTGGGTATTAACTGAATGTGTCATGTCAGAATATTTTTTTATAGACATATGAATCAATCTAAAAACCTGAAATTGGTCAGTGTGAATATTTCAATTATACAGATTTCACTGAATTTATATGCTGAAAAAGTGTCAAGTTGTTCAGTACTAAGCAATAAGAAGTGACCTGAAGCATAACTTCTTTTTGCTAGTTCAATAAAATATTTCAGACAGAATTTTTTGTAGCAAGTAGTAATCATTGTAAAACCCTTTTGATGGGAGTTTGAGGGCTACAGAAAGTCTAACTTTCAAGTTATACTGATATAGAAGGACTGGACACTGGCAAAAAAAAAAAACAACCTGTAGACAAACCCAGCATAGCCCCTCTACTACTAATAGCGTGCCTCAGTTTTGAACCAAAACAGTAAAAAGAGCATGATCATTAACAGAGGGATGGGAACTGCTCCTCAAATGGCTTCAAGAAAAAGATTTCACTAAACGTACAAAAATCCTATTTTCCTTTCTTATCCATTGAGGGGCAAATGACGTTTTACACCTTTGGGACATTCAAACACAGTTCACCTGAAATGTCAGCAACACGGCAAACAAATGCCAACAGGAATAAGAACACAGAGTTAGAGCTTGCTGCAAATCAAAGATTTGCTGGAAGGACCCTGTACTCCTAGCATGAGGGCACAATGTTCACCTGGTAGAACTTGGAAAATATGTGAGAAGATGACCAGGTGGCAGCCTTACCAACCTAGAAAAGAGTTGTTTTTAATTGTCTTCGGGGAACAGACATTGGGAGCTACACTGGAGACCCCCTGCACAAAGGTATTATTCAAGAACATGCAAGGCCAATGGTCTCTGAAACAGGATTGAAACGGCAGAATCCAGATCCTCGATAGCGCCGACAGCCACAGATTCTTGCAGCATGACTAAATTGCCCATGAAAATGCAGCCTGTCTGTTCCTTAAGTTTCCTTCGTTGAAGATAGGTGATCTTACCAGCTGTAATGTCCTTAATCATGTCAGCCGATTATCTCAAGTGGCGCTGCGACACACGCTTTTCGCACTTTAGCATATGTTCTCAATGAATATGAACTGACATGTGACACATGCATGAAATGAGACAGGAGCAAACCCATCAGGGTGAGATTTAACACTAGAGCCATGTGCTTCACAGATTCTTTTATTTATGCATCAACCAGGGCATGGGTAAGTTCTCTTTTTAAGGAGTTTTGATCAGTCAAACAGGGCATAAAAGCAAGGTCACAGCCAGGATCTGAAAGAAAGGACAGGAACTGCCAGTGAGAACAGAGCCCTAGAAAAGGTTTACAACTGCTTTTCAGTTGCATTGATAATGGCAGGCCCTACCTCTACTGGAATAGTAAGCACCCTGTATGGCAGAACGCTGCTGGATACAGTGGGAACCGAAAACCACACAATCTTCACTAAAAAGAAACAAGGCTTTACGGTTTAAGAGGAGGAAAAAAAAAAAAAAGATACAAGCCTACTAATTATTTGGGGGAACAAACTGTCAGGATGTTTCCAATCTCCTCAGAGAAGTAGTTTGAAAGTTGTTGGAGAGGGTTTTTTTTTTTAAAAAGTGATAAAAGGGTTAAAAACCGCCCATGGTAGAAAGAGCAGGGTGATTTCCCAATTTTAGAGTTGTACGCATTGCATCATTAAGAGTCAAACCGGCATCCGTTAATTTTGGGCCATAGCAGTAGACTGCAACTTTTCAGGGGCAAGCTCATCAGTTTGAAGTCCTGGAGAAATTCAGAATGTCTTTGCAGCAGATGGCCCAGAGGTTCGAGGGCAATGCGGATACAGAATCTGCAGGGGAGGGCATGAAAGCAAGTTTGCGGCCTCTGATGATGGTCAGCAAATAACTGGGTAATTTGGGTCAGAAGATCTTGCACGACTGTGGTAACCACAGCCAAAAGGGGAGGGGGCCAAGCCAAACCTACACCAAAGAGGACTCCAAAGCCAAAATGGGCTTTAAAATCAGAGGATAACATAGCTCCAGGCTACAGAGGTTAGCACCTTCCGAAGGGTTGCAGTAAACAGCCCACAAACTATTACGCAGAATGTGAGCGGGAGCCATCTGGTACAGCAGACTTTCCAATTCTCCCTTCTCCGCTCCCATGTGTAAGTACTGTTGTGGTAAAGCAACATATAGACTTTGGGTACAAGGCAAGGACTTTGGTACTGACTAAGCCCTGACAGCTGGTAGGTGAGGATTGGATGGCAGGAGGTGCACTCTACAGCCAACTTTTGCAAAACCTAGTCTGGAAAGAACCCAACAGGCATCACAGTGCCCAAGGGGTATTTACATGCTATACTACCACAGACACCCCCAAAACCAGGTTGAAAATGATAAGTCTGGAAAGCTGCAGTAAAAGAGGAAAAGCTCCAGTGGCAATGTAGTGTCTCGATTGAAGAGAAAAAAAAAAAGTGTTGGCACAGCTGACCCAATTAAAACCAGTCCATTCTCCTAGTACAGTTGCACAAACCTGGGGCATACTGGTAGTAGGTGGTATTATCCTGGGCTGGCATACAGTTTGTTTGCCAGTGTCCAATGTTCCTGAATATAGCCCAAAAGATAAAGATTTCCTGTGTCCTTCAATAGGCAAAAAAGGAATATATTGTAATAAACCAAGAAAGGTTATACTCACCGTTCAGCTGAGACATGAAAATTCTTTTAGAAATTCTCCTGCAGAGCTGGTCATTACATTTTTCCCCATCTGTTAAAGCACATAAAATTATATTATCACAAGTTAGATTATAACTCTGTTCTGCGCCATAGTCTTTAGCTTAGTTTCAGGACAGATCAGATAAACAACCACATTCATAGGTGAGCCCATAAGGTTTCATACATTTGTCACAGATGCATCATACATTTCAAAGACCTAAAAGGTCACTTTAAAGATAACCAATCAGGTTTGGGAGTTTGCACTGGTCTAATTGAAAAAGATTTCATTATAATTGTGCAGGTGTACATAAATAAAAATACAATTATCGCTTACCTGTTAGACTCCTTTCACACGGGCGATCTGATCAGTTTTTCAGGCGGACCTGATCGGGCCATCCAGTCTCTTATGGAGCGGCGGGGAGTCAGCAGACACATGTCCGCCGACACCCACCACCATCCGATCCAGTCCGCCTAAAACAGACGCATGGTGGTCCTATGCCCCACCTGTCTGGTGGATTGGATGGAAACGGACAGGCGGTCCGTTTCCATCCGATTGCCTCATACAGGAGAGTTGGACTGTGTATGTGTCCACTCTGCATAGCGGAGCAGACACTGACCTGTCATCTGCCTGCTCAGTGGGGAGATCCCTGCTATGCAAGCAGATTCTGCTTCACGGAGGCGCCAGTTGCTAACTGGGCACTTAAACCTCCCTCCTGCCCAGACCAATTTTCAGCGCTGTCACTCTTTGAATGACAATTGCACGGTCATGCTACACTATACCCAAATGAAATTTTTATTATTTTTTTCCACACAAATTGATTTCTTTTGGTGGTATGTAATCGCTATTGGGTTTTTTATTTTTTGCTAAACTAAAAAAAAAAGGACAGAAAAAAACGTAAATAAAGTTTCATAGTTTGTTATAAAATTTTGAGAACAGGCAATTTTTCTCCATCGATATGCGCTGATGAGGCGGCACTGATAAGACAGGACTAATAATGCAGCATTCATGGGCACAGATAAGGCGGCACCGATGGCCACTGATCAGATGGCACTGTTGATTCGACCCCTTACTGCGATCAGCCGAGTCTCAGACTCGCTGATCACAGTACGCCACGCGTGCCCTGCAGGGGGCGCACAGGCGGATTGAGCACGGGAGGACGTCTATTGACGCCCTTTCGGCATAGTAGGTCTGCGCTGAAGCAGTCATTTGGCTATAGCACAGATCTGAAGGGGTTAAATCCCTTTTTTTTTCCAGAGTACCGTACAGGACACAGAATCTTTAGTCTATAACATAGGCTATGATGTCACCACCAGAAGATTGGGCACTTGTATAACATGCATCAGTTTTGCCAGCAATGGATAAGCATGGTACATAAAAAAATAGAGGGGAGGGAACTCTGTCCTGTACTGTAATGGACATGGGTGGTATAATCTAGAGAGTTCTAGACCAAGGATCTCCACACTACGGCCCTCCAGCTGTTGCGGAACTACACGTTCCATGAGGCATTGTAAAACTCAGACATGACTAGGCATGATGGGAATTGTAGTTGAACAACTGGAGGGCCATACTTTGGAGACCCCTGATCTAGACCATGAGATTGGCCAAAAGCAGTACAAATAAGGTGGGCAACACAGAAAATGCCAACAGGCCCATAGAACTATTAGTTCAAGAAAGGACTTGACAGCGCATCTAAACTCAACTCCATAAAAGTCTGTTTGTCAATCTACACATGGGCTTTTACCAGAGTTTAGGACCTGCTGCCGTTAGGGGAGCTTCAACCAGCTATGCAGCATGAATAGCTAGTTAAATTCATTAGCCTATAGACAGTTGATCTGCCCACTCTATTTTAGTGGAAACATACCAACAGAAATTACTCTATTCTAAATATCCTTTCAGAAATGGCAGCATGTCACTTCCTAAAGGCTCCATTTTGGGGGTGAAACGTACGTTGGAGCTTGGAACCGTCACTTTTAGGTCTCGTGTGACATCACGTCTGGGCAGAAAACCAGAGAGATGGCTTTTTGCTGGTAGCGGCAGTGTTACTTTATTTTCATACACGCTGTATATGCAGGTGCTGGTATCCAGGCACCAACAAATGTGAGTGTAATCTACTCTTATATTACCAACCTTTTAAATAAACATACTGCACTGATACTTTACATTTATCTCCCATCTGATCATCTTCTGAATGTGTGACTACAAGAATTAGAGGAACCACTGGCGTATACCCCGGGGGGGGGGGGGGGGGGGGGACTTTGCTGCTGAGAACAAAGCGCTTTTTGAACCCCTGTAAAAAGGGGTCAAAAACCTCTAGTTAGTGCACATCCAATTTTTGAGCATAAGCGGTGAAAGATTTTGGAAAATTGCATTGGAAGATTTTAAGGCGTTTGAATTTTAACACACCGGACTACTTTATTTTATTCAAGACATTTTCCACTTTGTTACTATTTACATCCAAGCGCCACAACTTTATTATATTTTTCACAAGTGGATTTATTCCTTCTTAAAAGGGGCATCTACGATTTGTACACATTTCATAAATTAGGCCCCATACACTGGTCCAAAATTATTTCAACCTCCCTCTCCTGAGCACGGAAGAATCGCATTCAAAATGGGAAAGTTTTGACCGCCGGCCGCGGGAAACCGTGGCAAAATAATTTTGCGAATTCCCTTGGCCGGCAGTCAAAGTAGGCAGTGTGTACATGACGCCTTATAGATGAAATAGGCATCAGATGACGCCTGGTAGAACAAAATAAATGTGTTAACAGAAAACCAGGCAACAGCCCTGTAATCCAACAGAAGCCTGATGCTGAAAAGTCCACGTAGCTCTAAAGCCGTGGATTTTTTGCCGACAGAATGTTAGCTCAAACTTGTATTGCATACACTCAGTCACACAAATCTTGTCGGAAATTCCGAACGTCAAGCACGCGGTGGAATTTCCGATCGTGTTTACGCGGCATTACTGCTCAGGTTGAGTGTGCAGAGATGGAAAAGGTAAACCGTGCCCCAAAAGGAAGTAATAAGTACCCACTTACTGCATATACTTCTTTTGTACTGTTTTGGATCAGATCTTGATAACATTTCAATTTAAGAAATAGTTGTAATTATTTTTTTTAAATAAAACTTACAAAAGTTTTTTTTACCTTAATGCAATCTCTGCATTAATGTAATAAAAAAATAAATCTGCATGCAGCTTTCACTCCCCCGCCCAACTTAAAGTGATTGTAAAGGCAGAAGGCTTTTTATCTTAATGCAGTAAGATCTAAAACATTATGTTTGCAGCAGCCCAATACTTACCTGAGCTCCCTCTAGAACCAACGTTGTAGACCCGGCTGCCCGGGACTCCCCTCCTCATTGGCCGAGACAGCAGTACGGTGCCATTGGCTCCCGTTGCTGTCAAGGTTAGTCAGCCAATGAGGAGAGAAAGAGGGCGGGGCTCCATGCCTGAATGGGCACCTGGACCTAAAGCTCGGCTCAGGTGCCCCTATAGCAAGCTGCTTGCTGTAGGAGCACTCAACAGTAGGGAGGGGCCAAGATCTCCGAAGAGGGACCCGAGAAGAGGAGGATCTGGGCTGCTCTGCGCAAATCCACTGCACAGAGCAGGCAAGTAAAACATGTTTATTTTTTATAAAAAAAACAAAAAAAATAGACTTTAGCATCACTTTAAGCCTTCTTGGGCCCGATCTCGATCCAGAAATGTGCACGAGAGCAGAGGCTCCGTCTCTTATTGGCTCAAATAGAGCAGTGGGAGCCATCGGCTGAGAGAAGCCAGATTGTGCCCCACAACATACTTTTGGTGGATGAAACTTATGAGTCTCACAAAGTGGGAACAACTTGACGTGTAGAACACCCTGCCAGCTAAGTCACCTGGTACAGTGCACCATGGAGTCACTGGGATTGATTTATTAAAGGCAAATATACTGTGCATGGCTAGTGCAGTTGCTCTAGACCTCAATAAATGAGGGAAGCTCTGATTTTTATCATCCAATCATGTGCAAGCCAAAAAATAGGATTTTTTTCATCATACTGTAAAAGTATTATGTAAAAATCATCTGATGTAAAAATCGTCTGTAAAAATCCTTTTTTGGAGTACATCACGGAACCCAGAGCAACCATAATAATGTCTATATGGGTTATACGCCACCTACTGGTGGATGGACACTGGCAGATAGTCAAACAGGAAGTCCTCCCCTATATAACCCCTCCTACAGAGGAAGGACCTCAGTTTTGTAGCAGAGCAATAAAAATCCCCAAAAAGATGAGAGGGACCTCTGTGTCCCGTGATGTACAGGCAAGTATGACGGAAAAAAATCCTATGTTCTTTATCGTACATCACGGGACACAGAGCAACCATAATGATGACTATGGGATGTCCTAAAGCAATTCACTTGAGGGGAGGGAGACTCAATCACAGAAACTACCACCTGAGAAGAACTTCTGCTGCCGAAAACACTGTGGCCAAAGCAGTATCCTCCGTGGCTTTGATAGCCATCTGGTAAAATTCTGTGAATGTATTAACAAGAGACCATGTAATGGCCTTAAAATCCTGAGCCACCGACACCCGATGGCCCAAGATGCCCCCACACACCTGGTAGTGAGAGCTTTTACCTAAAAAAAAAAAAAAAAAAAAAACAAGGGTGGGGTGAATTGACTGGCGAATCCAATGAAAACATAGTTAACTTGGATGCCTCCTGCCCACCCTGGGCTCTACTGGCAGCACAAACTAGGATTCCTGACCTGCGCTGACAATTCAAGTAATTCTGACTGCCTGAAATACCTCCAGAGTATGCAATGATCTTACTCCTGTCAACTGAGGATCAGGAAAGGCGGCAAGATATTGTCTAGATTCAAGAGAAAACCACTCTAGGCAAAAAGTGGATGAGGACGCAACATCACCTCATGATGCGAGACCAAGAATGGCTTCCTTGCATGAAAGAGCCGCCAACTCCGACACTCCACTTAGTGGAGTGATAGCCAGAGAAGCCACTTTCTGAGATAAAGGACAAACAGAATCCCCCGATTAGTTCAAAAAGTGGCCTCTGCAAGGACAGTCAAGATCAACTTCAAGTCCCAAAGACAACAGCCTGACAGGTGTGGCTCTGGGGGAAAAAAAAAAATGTATGGGAACGAACTCTAACCCTTAACAGTACTTAAGGCCAATCTCCTTTCACCTACCGATTGGAAAAAGAAAAAAAAAACTCCCACACTCATATTTCCGCAGGTGCCACTTCCTGGTTTCACCCCAGGCAAAAAAGAAAAAAATATTTCAAAGTCCTGTAAATGAAGTTCCCCAAAACTGGCTTCCAGGGCTCAACAGTGCTTGGATACAGGACTCAAGACAATTAGGTCCCGCTGGACTGGAAGTGTCCAAGGAGCAACCCCCGTTAGACTCGCTATGTCAGTGTACCAAGCCATCCTGTGCCAATTGGCCAACACCTATTATCAGCGTTACCCCCTTCCGGATTCTTCGCAAAAGATGTGGCAGAAGTGGAAACAGAGGGAAAGCGTCAAATAAGGGAGAACTGGTCCCTAAGGCGTTACACCAATGCATCTCCCCCTCCTGCCAGTGAGACCCTGGCCCAACTTGTTGTAGAACTTGGAATCTAGATTTACCTGCAGAGTTCCCCCTGCCACTATTCATTACCTGGAATATGCACAGATGATAGAGACAGCACTTGTGCTGTCCCAGACATTCCAGAATGTGAGTCACCTTCCTGAGCCGCATGACTCCTGGTGCCGCCCTGGTGGTCGATCTATATGCCCCTGCAGAGGCTTTTCGGGATCGAACCTACAACTGGTTTGTACCATAATCCAGAGCAAGGCGTACTGGCCAAAAGCTCCAAGGAATTTATGGGCAGTATACTCTCCAGTGGAGACCAAGTCCACTGAACTGTAGCCACCCACAAATCAACTGGAAAGATAGGCACCAGTGGTTATCTTCCAAATTCCTGAAAAATAATATCAACCACCAATTTTTGCTCTGCAACACCCTGGGAACAGAGCCCTCCAGCAATCCAATGCCTGGATCTTCAGGTCTTGGTAGAGGATCATTCTCTGTATGGAACTTTGAGTAGGACTGTACATAGGGGAACATGCTTTGACCTAAACACAGCTTCCGCCTGACGAAATATAGCGAAGGAACCCCTGGAATCAACTGCTTCCTAAGCAAAGATTGAGGTAATGCGCACCGAGATGTCTTCCGCGAGCCCAGCACTGGGGCTAGACGCTTTGTGAACCCTTCGGAGCAGTGGTCAACCCAAAGGGAAGATTCATAAAAAATAAATATAGGATTTTTGTACTCACCGCTAAATCCTTTTCTCTGTCGTCCATGGATGGACACAGCTTCTTAATTCTTGACAGTTGGGTTTTGTTCCTGTTCATAGGAGAGGACTAGGCAGAACATGTTGGTCATCTTAAAACATGTAACTTTAACAGAGTTGAACAGCCTTGCCCAGGGGGCCGTCCCTCCGTACATAACCCTTTTACCTGCAGTTAGCAGCCTCAGTTCGTAGTAAAGCAGTACAAACTAAAAAAGGAGGGGTGGGTGCTGTGTCCGTCCATGGACGACATAGAAAAGGATTTTACGGTGAGTACAAAAATACTATTTTCGTTCATGGAAGGACACCGCTTCCTAATTCTTGACAGTTGGGACGTCCAAAAGCAATGTCAAAAACACGATGGGTGGGCACAGCATCATAAAAAACATTTTCACCCCAAACAAGCAGAGCTCCTCAATGGAGGAGTTGCAACCTCAAAACAGCCACCTGCAACACTTTTCGGCCAAAGCTGGCATCCGAAAATGCACTTGCATCAATCTTGTAAAATTTGGAAAAAGCGTAAACGGACGACCAGGTCGCCGTCTTACACACTTGTGATACAGATGATTGAAGTCGGAAAGCCCAAGAGGCACCAAAAGCCCTGGTCGAACGCGCCGTAACGGGAAAGAGGCGCCCGCTCCTAAGGGCATAGGCTTGGATGCCCGTCCGCCAGATCCACGAGAAATGGTGGCCGACGAGTCCGCCAGGCCCCTTTTGTGGACCGGACACCGAGACAAACAGTGAGTCAGACCTCCGAAACTGAGCCGTGACAGACAGGTACACCCGCAAGGCCCGTACCACATCCAAAGTGTGGAGCGCAGACTCTCTGGGATGCGATGACCGAGGACACAAGGATGGAAGTACAATTTTCCTCATTCAGGTGAAAAGCCGAAATTACCTGTGAAAGAAACTAAGGTCGCGGGCGTAGTACCGCTAAATCCTTATGGAGGATAAAACATGGGGACTTGCAAGGCAAGGCCGCCAATTCAGAAACCCTTGACAGAAGTAATGGCCACTAGAAAGTAGGGGTGCAACGGATCAAAAAACTCACGGATCGGATCGATCCTCGGATCAGGGGTCACGGATCGGATAATTTTCGGATCGGCAAAAAAAATAAAAAATAATAATGTTAAATTTTCACTTTCACAGTTATTTTCAACACAAAATGGAGCTTATAAGCTTAAATACAGCATTTGTAAATCCAACGGACTCTTTACATGTTAAATTTTCAAAGCAGCAGCAAACCTGCTGACCTCACATGGTTGCTAATGTGACAGAACACCTCTGATTTTCACATTAAACTAGATGTTAAATGTGAAAATCAGAGGTGTTCCGTCACATTAGCAATCATGTAAGGTTTGCTGCTGCTTTTAAAATGTAAAGAGTCCGATGGATTTCCAAATACTGTATTAAAGCTGATAAGCTCCGTTTTGTGTGGAAGCTTAGGGTGTAACAAGATGTCCGCTTGTCCCCTTCTCTCATTACTGTGTGGGGTGGAGCAAGATGGCGGCGAAACGTCATTAGAGTGGCCGCCGCTCCGGAGCTAGGCCGAAGCCGCGGCCTTTCCTACGGCCGAGGCTCCGCGGATCGCGTGCTGATCCGATCCAAACAGGGTGGCCCGTTCGGATCACGGATCACCACCGATCCGTTGCACCCCTGCTAGAAAGGCCACCTTCTGAGATCATGTCAGGAGAGGAATCTCACTGGTGTTCTCAAAAGTAGGTACCTGAAGTACCGAGAGCACCAGGTTCAAATCCCAAGGAGGGAAAAGTGACGCAATTGGGGGAAGCCCCCATCAAAACTCCTGTACAAAAAAGGTACCCACCAGGGAATGGGACGCCAACGGCCATAGAAAGAAAACAGCCAAGGCTGAGACTGACCCTTGGTGGTGCTTAAAACAAGTTTTTAAAAACCACTCCATGCTGTAAACACAGCAGGACCCTGGGAACCGAACACGTCCGTGGACGGCACTTCATCTCCGCGCACCTGGAGACGTAGGCCATCCAGGTGCGATGGTAGATCTTGCAGGAGGAAGAATTCAGTGCCCTCAGCATGGTCGAGATGACCGAATCCGAAAGATCTCAATCCCTTCGTACCTGGCTGACGATAACCATGTCATACGGCCAGCGGCTGTAAGGCAGGATGAAGTGTGGGACATTGAGACAGAAGGTCCTCCCACATTGGCATCCGCCAGCGCGTCCACCACCAGGTGTACAAAGTCGGCGTACCAAGGACGCCGGGGGCCAATCCAGAGCGATTAGGATCACCGGGAATCCCCTCGATCAGCACAGTGAGGAGCAGCCGAGGTAGCCACATAAGTGTAGGCTAGGCATAAACTAGCCTCCACGCGTCTGCCCAGGGATCACTGGGCCGGACCACAAATCTCAGAATCATGCAAATGAGTCGCAAAGCCGGGAGGTCCACGTCTGACATCCACCTCTGGCGAAGGGAGTAGAAACCCCTCCGGGTGCAAGAGCATTCCCCTTGTTCAACTGGCGACTCAAATAGTCCACCAGTTAGAGTTCCACACAGAGAATGTTGACAGCTGACAGAGCCGACACGCTTCTTCCAGTCCACCGCAGGATAACCAGAAGGTTGACCGTGGCATTGTCCGACTGGAACCTGATCGGGCGGCCTTGTAGGCTCCACGACTTCCTGATCGTCCGAAGTTCCAGAACATTGACCGGTAGACGCGATTCGCCCAGAGTCCAGCGACCTGGACCGACTGGACCCCCCAACCTCCCTTCAGTAGAAAAGAAAGGAAAAAACTTCCCGTACAGAAGTGCTGGAATGTCAGCCATCAAGTCAGAGAGGCCCTGACTAGGCGATTCATCTGAATCTGATGATCCAGAGACAATGGGGATGTGTTCCATATGACTGAATCCCCCCTCCGAGTGTGGACTCGGACAAACGGTGCTGCCTCGAAGGAGGCCATCATGAGACCCATTTTACTGCCCCCTGGAGCATCCGCAACTTTTCTGGAGGAAGAAAAATTCTCGCCTCTGATGAGCACAGAACCAGCCCCAGAATGGGGACTGACTATAGACACGTCTTCCTTTAATTCTAAACTGAAAACAGGTTATAAAAGATGACCATGCAGAGACCAATGATGACAATGCCATGTTGACTCAGCAAGGCTAGAATCGAAGCGAGCACCCTGGTGAAAACTCCCGGTGCCGCTAGGTCAAAAAGGAAAGTCATAAATTAGTAGTGGTTCTCCCTGACCGCTAATCACAGGAACATCTGGGGACATGTCAGCTCGCGTCCCTGAAGTCCAGGGACGCCCCTCGATGGGGCGAACCGACTCCATTCTGAATTTCCAAATCCCCACCCATCAGGGCAGTCCGACGAAACTGTAGGACAAAGAAACCATCCGGTGAATAAGAAAGAAAACATCGATCTTTTATGAAGTGACCACTTCGCAAACTCCTTGTTCGGAAAAACTGGACGGCTACACAAAGGCATTCAGGGCCTTGAGGCCTAAGAGCCATGAACATATCTGAATCTGTCCTGCAGCGGTATGGGTATGACAACCCCCAAGAAACAGCAATATATTGGAGAAGGAAGGCCCCAGCTTACGGGGCGCCTCTGTTAGCCAAAGAAAGGCAAATCTGTCAGAGCTTCCCCAGAAACTCGGTCAGCGGACCAGTATATCAGCCTTTTCAGGTGGCGCAAAACCACCCAGGACACAGAGGCCCTAGAGGCTAAAGCAGTCGCAGTGCACCTGCTGGTTGACTTAGAGGAAGCTGATGCTCCTCCACTGCCTGGTACAAAAGCTTTGCCCAGTCATTGAGTCTCAGAGACACCAGAGACACAGCCACTAACGGGCGTAACGCTGACCTCAGCATGGCGAACACAGTCCGAGCCATCGCTTCTGATCACCTCCGAAAGGCAGGCGACCCCCCATGCCGGGAAAGTGGTACCCCAGGGGTCAACTTCATAGGCAAAAACACATATCCTTATGAAAATGCTCTACAAGGAATGGGGACCAAAAAGGACCTCTGCGACAAACCCAGTCCCCATCTATGAAGAGTCAGTCTTCAATATAGAGTGGGTCGAGTGCGACCCAAAAAAGGGACTGACACCTTCCAGCGGCTACTTCATTGATAAGTGCTGACTGTACAAACACATAGTTTATACCGTGTATTGCGCCAAAACGCGCAATTTGAGTGTGGGAGGAAACCCACTCAGCCACAGAGAGCATAGTACATAGACATACGGTGTATGTATTTTAGTATGTGTGAATAAACATATTGAACATGTTTATGCTGTGCATAGCCCAGAAGGCACACATACCATTGGAGCATGGGATGAAACCGGAGCACCCGGAGGAAACCCACGCAGACACAGAGAGCAATAATGCATACATTCAGTGTTGTGTATAAACATATTGCGCCGAAGGCGCACATGACAGAGCGTGGGAGAAAACCGAAGCACCCGGAGGAAACCCACGCAGACACACAACCATACAGACATATGCTGTGAATGTATTTAGTGTCGTATTATGAACACATTATTTATGTTTATAATGTGCATTGCGCCGAAAGCGTGCATGTCATAGGAGCGTGGGAGGAAACCGGAGCACCGGGAGGAAACCCACGCAGATACAGAGAATAACCATACAGACACATATTGTGAATGTATTTAGTGTCGTATATAAACATTGTTTATGTTTATAATATGCATTGCACCGAAGGCGCGCATGTCATAGGAGTGCGGGAGGAAACCGGAGCACCCGGAGGAAACCCACGCAGACACTATAACCATAATTGTGTATGTTTAAACTATGGCGCCGAAGGCGCTTAATCCTCTCGGAATCCAATCTGAGTATAAGTGCTGCCGAAGCAAGCACCAAACTGCACACAAAAAACAACCTCTGACCCTCAGAACAGTGGTCCGGTCAGAGTCAGAGCATCCCTCAGGAAATGGCGGGAAACCACAGGTGCAGGGGCACTGGCTGTTGCCTCTCAGATACTGACTCAATGTCACACAGAAAGCTTTCAGGACTAGTCAAACTAACGACCAAAGTCCCCCCCTCCATGCTGCACCGACCGGGGGGTCACCCAGGGGACACCTGCCCAGAATGAGACCTCAGCGTCATTGCCCGCCTCTATATACTAAGACCGTATCACTGTAATATGCATGCTGCTCTATAAGCAATGTGTGGAAACCCTGAGGGAAGTTGTGAGGAGAATCGTGCTTGCCATCCAGGAGCCAGCACTATAGGCCCACACTGCGCCAAAGATGGCCGCCAGACGTCTCAGGAAAGAGCACGACCACAAGAAAATGGCCGCCCGCCACGGCAAGATGGCCGTCAATGGGAAAAAGCAATGCAATAGAAAACACCTTGAAAATGGCGCCAGCCCTGTCAAAATGGCGCCCGAGCACCTCGATGTGGATGAGAAGGCCAGGCATGGGCTTCCCCGGAGTAGAGCACCCCCTACAGAGGAACGAGCTACGACACCACACGGACCCCCACCGGGACCCGGAGGCCCCCCACAGGTACGCCCCGGTCGCAGCCAGCCCCGCTGGGGCAGAAGGGATAAAGGTGACAGAAAACAAGGAAGGTGAAGACAGGAGAACCCCCCTTTCCCAGGAATGCCCAGCTGTTCACACCCGCCGAGGCAGGGGGAACTGTACTTACCCGTCCAAACGAGGACCTGCTGGTGCGTTCCTGACAGTCCTACAACCAAGCGGTACGGAGTAGCTGTCAGCCCGGTCCACTGAGTGAGACAGCAAGCAGTCCAGTCATATGTGGACCCGGGAGCAGAAGTTTACCGGCCACCCCTGGAGTCATGGGGTATGTCGTGACAGACCCGACGCCTATTTGCAAGGGACTGTAACACGCTCGAAGGCCGGACTGGGGGGACTACAAGGATCTAGAATATCCTGCCCGTCATGCCCAGCCAGCAGTTGATGGATAAAATAAAAATTTCTTCAGGACTCAGGTCCCAAAGGGAGCCACTTCCATCTCCTTGGCTAGGCAGAAAAAAACAGGCTGCTGACTGCAGGTAGGAGGGTTATGTACGGAGGGACCGCCCACTGGGCGGGGCTGTTCAACTCTGTTAAAGTAACATGTTTTAAGATAACCAACATGTTCTGCCTAGTCCTTTCCTATGAATAGGAACATAACCCAACTGTCAAGAATTAGGGAGCTGAGTCAAAAAAAAAAAACTTTCCACTGCAATTACAGAAAACTGATGAACCTGGAAACAAACCGGCACACAAAGATGTGCATTTACAGATTATGGACCCTGAAATCTACCTCTTGCAGAGAGTTCATAAGCCTATCCGAAACAGAAGGATGCTCAGCGGCTTGAGATCTTAAGATAGACCTCATGTCCCCATCTGGTTTTGGAACTGCTACCGTTTAATTGTCTCACAATAATGAGCCCATATCTTTTGCTCCAATAGCCAATGCAAGGCAAAAGGACTGACGCCTCTGTGGTAGACCCAGACAGTCCCAAGAGGTGCACTTAACCTACCAGGCTTCTGCTGGCTAAAGGAGCAAACCAGCTCAGGAGACTGTACTAAAAACCTATGGCCTATTTCACTTAGGAGAAAAACAAAACAAAAAACAAAACAAAACAAAAAAAACGAAACGTACAGCCCCTGGTATTCCTGGGCTAGCTTTCCACCAAGTACTAACCAGGCTTGATCCGAGATTAGGCGCCACAGTGGCTCAGATACCCCTGATGCCATTGGTTCAACAGGAGACGTGAACACCGCCAGATCACTGGACCCGAGGGCAGTGTACCTGCCTCCCCCCCGGCCACCTCTCCCTTCTGGAGTAATTTAGCTAGTCTTAACAGGTGCATAATAAAGTGACTATATTAGAAAAAAACTAATACATAGTTCCATAAGGATACAGGCCTAGACAACGTTGTTCTCCCGCTATACAACACCGTAGGTATGCAGGTACCTAGGAATACAAACACGCAAGTTTATAAGCATTCTTGCTGTTCATGCATTTACGTATGCAGTAAAATGCCGAAAAAAAATAAGCCATACATTTTACTGTAAACACATTTATAAATGCGTTTATAGAATATACATTTATGCACACATGTGCTCATGCAAAGCTGTTTATGCTAGTAAGCATGTGTTTATTCAACATTTATGCAAACATGCTTATGCAAGCATGTGTTCATGCAAAACATGCGTTCATGTGCAATCACGTGTCTATGCATTGTGTCCACGTATATCTATGCAAAATGTGTCTCATGTAGAACTGTGTCTATGCACCTTACGCAAACACGAGTCTATGCGACATGTGCCTTACGCAAACACGAGTCTATGCAACATAAGTCATATGGCAGATGCAAGCTCATGCGACATGCTCCACATGCCTTATGCAGACCCGAGCCTATGGAACATGTGTCATATGCCTTGCGCAGACACAAGTCCATGCGACGTGTCATGTGCCATATGCAGACATGAGCCGAGTCTATGTGCCTTATACAGACATGTTTTTAGCAAACATAGGATTTAGCAACATAAGCCTTTTCGCAAACTTTTAGCAAGCATGAGCTTTCAGCAAGCAAACTTAACAAAAACACAAGCTTTTAGCCCAGTTTGCAAGTATGCACCTGTTCAACTGCACCAGGCCCCATGCTAGTTTTGTGTCAAATGCACATTATTGTGGAGTCGCACAACTTTAACGTGCACTGATAGGCGTGTATCGACTTACTGCTTAATCCAGAGGGCCTGTAAACCAAGCATGCAGTATATAATCATGACTTGTCTGGCCACACAGTTCTCCCACAGAAAGTACTCACACTTCAGTAGTATCCATGGGCTGCCGTTACGTCTCAAGAGACCCAGCCGAATCTGCCGAGCACATGGCCAATCCTCCACTTCCTGCCTATATAGAAATTGTACTCCAGCCACTACTAGAGGGTGCAGGGGCTTAACAGCAGCCCATATTCCCAAGTAGTACACAGAGCATGTTTTAAACAGCACACTGCCCCTAGGGGCTATTGAGAGAACACCAGACAGCAAGATCTTTTTATAAAGAGAAACTGCAAACAAATGCAGACTTTCCATTCCTGCTGCAGGACTCTGAACATAACAGGAGTCCACTCTTCACCCATCACAGCAAATTTTGTCATAAAAGACCTTCAGGGACTGAGTCCCTCTTAATGTGGGGTCCACTCCCCTGGACCTGTATAACACCCTGCAGGCAAGCGCCTTGGTCAGAACAAGCACTGAACAGGGTTCCATTACGCAGGGTCCAGCACTTCAAGCTGCATTACAGGCAAACCAAGGAATCCTCCATCCTTCCCATGAGACTCGGGTACCATCCATTTTGGCTGACTGCTTTTTCGAATGGATCCGAATGAAGTCCATGATTCTAAATAGAACTGTCCAGACCTCCAAGAGCACATGCATCACATCAGTGACCATTACCACCTTCCAGACACTAGTGGAAAAAACGGGAGGTCCTTCCTGTGTAGGCAGGGTTACATAAGGGAGGACTTCCTGTTAGACTATCTGCCAGTCTCCATCCACCAGTAGGTGGCGTAAAACTATTATGGTTGCTCTGTGTCCCGTGATGTACGATAAAGAAATATTTTTTTTTTTTACTTTACTTGCCATGTGATTGGGTAATCTTTGCAAAAGTTTTAAAATTATTTACCAAGCTCTGGAGCAACTGCACTTGCAGTGCACAGTATATTTGCCTTTGGTAAATCAACCCCACTGCCTTCAGGATTCAGAGTTGACCAGCTGCATTACAGGCCATCCCCGCACTTGGACAACTGACTGTAGCAAACGATCCATATAACACTTTCCACTGCCCCACAGGGTTTCTGAAACAGAATTTGGAAGCGCAGAACCAGGAGGTGGCAGAGAATCAATTGGAGATGGAATCCATGTGAAATTTAAAACCATTTATTGCCGATAAAACATGTAACCAATACACAGTACAAAATGGGAAAAATCGTCAGAATGGCCAAACTCGCTGTGATAGTGCCAGCAATAGAGCCAAAGGTGGTGGAGAAATGGCTGTCCCACTTCCGTACACATACAAAATACAAATCCATTCAGTATAGAAAGAAGTGATTAGACACATACTCGCACAACTCGCAAACCACAAGCAATGTCATATATATATATATAAAAATCTCAATCCTCAAACAGAAAACGACACAAACAGGGGAACCAGCAGGTTGATAACGTAAATTATGAATCAATGAGGGTATGGGTATCCAACTCCTCATTTAACCCATGGGGTGAGAGAATTTAATTACTATATCCACAGGGTTTCGCTTTTGCAGAAGAACGAGAATCTCTCGTTATCTGTAAGGGACACCTTGGTCCCTTTCACACATGAATGTGTATATATATTAATTTCATGTCTTTTTCCATTACTTTGTCACTGTTGAGATTTGTACATTCTGATGTCTATATTTACACCAGAATTAGCCATTTTACAGTGTTTTCTTTTGTCCTGATGTCCTTCATGGATTTGGCTGTTGATGGCCATTTTTCATCACCAGTCACCTGTATGCGTTTTTATTTTACCAATAGTCTGAACACATTGAGGCTTAGTTCAGCTCAACAAGGTTTGGTTCTGAACTTTTATTACTCAATGATATCTTGCTCTACACACATTTCTATATACATCTACGAATGTTGACTATGCGTGCATAGACATTTTACATTAATAAATTTAATGAATAGGTGTGTTTCGGGTTAACCCCTTTGGGCAAAAATAAGCCTGGATTTGGACACTTGTGTCCTTCTAGGCTTTATTGTCCTTTTCTTTTTTCATGATTTGCCTGCGACTTAATTTTGGTTTAATGAGCCGCAGGCTTACATGTATATATTTTTATCATGACTGTTACTGTTTTTGTGTGCATTTGTTTAGACATATGCATGCGTTTTTAAATTTGCAATGTTTTTAAATACGTTGGTTGAAATGTTGTCTGTATGTGGTACTATTAGAGCCAGGCGTGTTTTTGGGTGTAGCCCAATTTGGGCAGACTCCTTTAAAAAGCCTGTGTTTAGTGTCACATTTGTTGTGAACAAGCAAGCTATCGCTTGTGAAACGCGTCTACCATTGCCTGTATCTGTCTGACCCTGTTGACAATAAAGATGACATCAAGATAAGTTGGAGTTCCAGTGTGCGACCAATTTCTTGTTTTATACCCCTTGGGGATATGTTCAATCGCTAGCACTGTCATGGCCTTGAAATCTCTTGCATGATGTTTAGAGAAATGTCTTGGCACACCATATTAAACCAGGCCTTTCTGTATAAATCTGCAATGTTCGCCTACCCTAGTGCACAACGTGCATATGGTCCGGCCTACATATAACAGATTACATGAACATTTGAGCACATAGACTACAAGCTAAGTTGAACAAGTGATAAACTGTCTAATGACAATCTTTACCCGTCCTATCTGTAATGGAAGGGTGGCCATGGGGGATGGACTGGCAGGTTAGACACCCCTCTTTTTACATTGGAAAATACCAAAACGCCTGTCGAAATAACCTCCAATAATCGGTCGGTTTCTACATCCACACCTCCTGGATCTGCGCTTCCCAATTCTGTTTTTTTTGTCTGTTTCCTCCGCTGCACTGATAATGAATGGCGAGAAGACAGCGGCTTCTCTTTATCCATTAACTGAGACATCGTAATCACAGGAGGTTACAATGTTTCAGTTATGTGAATGGACAGAGTCAGTAATCACTGACTCTGTCCATTCAGAAAACGAAGGAGCCGGGTTTACCGGCTCCTACCTCCGCTCTCCATCCCGAGATACCGAGGGGGACGGCAGCACGGAGGGGGAGAAGAGACTGGGAGAGATGCACGGAGAGGGACAGATGCACGGAGGGGGACACTGAGAAGAGAGGGGGATACGGAGCAGAATGGGAGGGGGACAGCAGCATGGAGGACGGATGGGGACTGGAGGAGGATAGGGGACAGTCAGCCGCGGTGGGGGTTGGTGGGGCGGCGGGTTTGAGAGAGAGGATCGGCTGTCAGACTTTTAAATCTATACAGGGTGATCAGTGCTTGCAACTCTCCCACCGCACTGATCACCCTGACTGCCCAGGTATCGGGTGAAGCATCGGAGCATTTGCCCCGAGTACAAGTACTCGGACAAATGCTCTGTATCGGTACCGATACTAATATCGGTATAGGGACAACACTACTGATGATGCAATATGGAAAATGTGTAGACGGGCATCCGAGATGTCTGACAGAGCTAGCATTTTTCAGGCAAAACATCTGAATTCATTAGAACAACTTGAGTCAAATCCAGAATAGACCACACTCCATTCAGTTTTGAAACTGTACAAAGGTTGGAGTGGACATCTTGAAAGCATTCTCCTGATGGTAGAGAGATAAAAGCAGATACACCCACCTTAACAGAGAAAGGATAAAAGAGTTCGACAGCATGAAGTGGTATAAACGTTATAGTGGAAAATTAAATTTTGTAGTCCATGGAAAACACTCTGAACCCAGATATCAAGGCATGTGGGATCAAAAGGCTCCCCCAACTTTAAGAAGTGGAGGTGCCGCACCAATATGCAGAGACCTTGTCTTTGCTCGTTTGGAAGGCCATATCTTCTTGTGAAAGCAGGCTGCTTACTTAGACCCCATGTCCCGCACTGCACGAATAAAAATGTGTCCATTCGTTCAACTTGCATTGATGAAACTTGGTCAAGGGTCAACAAATATTTCACAGTTGCCACCTTCATGATCTGACACTGGCAGGTTTGCATTATTGGTTGTTTCGTGCTTTAATCCAAGTCAAGACCTCCATTGAGAGGATTTGAGTGAGCTATGGGAGGTAGGTATACAATGTCAAAGGTGAAGAGATGCCTAGTTTTGATAACATAGTAATTGCTGCCAAACCCAAGAGCAAAGCATTTTTGTGGTTTCAATACATAACTTACCAATCTCATCTTCGAACAGGATGGTTAGTTCCAAGGATTCATACAGAAAAACAAATGTTGCTTTGGTATCGGTACAATTAATCATATCCCATTCTGCAAAGCTAAAAAAAACAAAAGAAAAAACCCATCAGGTAATCGTTTAATTTACAGTAATATAAATGCAATACTTACATTTCATACTAACATTTTGCACTTTAAAAACTTTAGTGTTTGTAAACCAATTAAAATGGAGGTCGGTCAAGTCTTTCACTGCCAACACGCTTGTCTGTCCACTTGGATCCAGCTCTTGATTAATAACCTCATTAGCATCAATCATCAAGAGAACTCAACTGTATTAACTTAAGGACGTGTGGAAAAAGACAGAACCCATCAGAGCAGATTTACATTATTTAAAGTCCACCTGCTCAGTTTACTTAACAGGGGCTGTGAAAAGAGGTGAATCGCTTTCTGAGGGCATTTAATAGTTGGCTGGTAGGCAATACGTCACCTCCTGGGTGCCTTTTGCCCACTGCACTGTGCAACAACTGCATGTGATGCAGCATGGCTCCATTCACTTGAATAGGTAGCGTTTGGCTGCTGTACTGCTTTATTGACACAACACGTGTACCACCACCTCTTCTGGACATGATAATGGCAAACCATGCAGAACTTATTACTTGTTCATATAAAATAACATTCGGATAGCAGTGACCATAACATGATTTCTGTTAACATTGGCTGTAAACAAGCACATGCTAAAAAACACAACTTTAAGATAGCAAATTTTCCAAAGCTGAGGGCTGCTCTCTAAGACTTAGACTGGGAGGGAATATTGGCATCAATGGACACATTACATAAATGGGAATTTTTCAAATCGACTATGTGAACACACTGCAAAAATATATATTTCCATGGGCAATCAGTTCAAAAGGCTGGAAAAAAAAAAACTATGTGGCTGACTGCCCTCAAGACCTAGTGCTTGCCAGCTCAGTAGATGGTTTTAAAAAGAGCTGGATACATTTCTAAATGAACAAAACATAACTGGATATAAAAATTTATAGGAAACAAAACCAGAGGCTGTTGATCAAGTGATTATCCGATTGTCCGAGGATCAGGAGGGAATTTATTTATCCCCTCCTAAAGCAAACTGGGTGTTACTTTGTGGGGTTTTTTTTGCCTTCCTCTGCATCAGCCATGGATCTAGAGTGCTGTATATAGGAGGTTTTCGATTTATTTATTGTGTATTTTTTTATATCGGTTGAACCAGATTTTTTTTACTATAAGGTTTCTGCAATAGAAACTTCCATATCTTCCTCAATACAATCTTCAGTCATCTGACTTTTTACACATGTGCCAAAGCAGCGCTATAGATCTGGCAAATATTGTGCAACAAGTTGCAATATGAAACAGCAAACTGACTTGCAATAGTAAATATTTAAAGGGGTTGTAAAGGTAAAAGTTTTTTCACCTTAATGCATTCTATGCATTAAGGTGAAAAGACATCTGTGGATTAGCGGTCCCCCAGCCCCCCCGTTTACTTGCCTGACCACTCGAAAGTCCCGTGCCGTAAACGCGCTTGCTTCTCAGCTCATTCATTGGTTGATTGAAAGCAGCGCAACCATTGGATCGCGCTGCTGTCAATCACATCCAATGACGCGGCGCGCCAAGTGATACAGTGAGCGGCTATGGCCGCCGGCTGTATCACGGGAGCGCGCCCGCAAGAACTCATCACCATGCGAGCTCGCTCGCATGAAGGCGATAAATTCTTGCGGGGGGGGGGGGGGCCCGAGACAGCCGCTGAGGGACCCCAGAAGACCAGGTTTGTAGCCACTCTGTGCAAAATCAGCTGCACAGTGGAGGCAAGTATAACATGTTATTTAAAAAAAAATTTTTTTTACCTTTACATACCCTTTAAACATGCACATTCCAACGTGAAATGGCAAATAAAAGTGCCAAATAGCGCAAAATAAAACAGCATTTTATAAATTGCTGATAGACACCAACACTTATCCGTGCATAGCACCTAATGTGCAAACAGGAACAGTGCATATGTAAATGTCCTTATGTCATACAAAAATGAAAAGGTGAAGTCTAGAGTGGGAAGAAAAAAAAGACCATTAATATGTGTTCTTCCAACTCAGGTGTAAGGAGATCCACCACTGGCTAGAAGTGATCATCACGCCTCTTGCCAAAAAAGATGGGCCACAGATAATGGTCAAAAGCGCTTGAGATGTTAACACAGGCTAGGCGATTAGCAAGGAAAACGATGGACGTTACTCCACAGTCAATCCCAATGCAGTGCCAAGAAAGAAATACAAATCTCCATCATGAAATCGATAATAAACATCAACATTTATTGAAAGTTTACAGGGTTTACTGACAAGCTTCACAGCAAGGTAAAACAGCAGGCTGATTGTGCAGAGAAGAGAGCCCTGGATGGTGCTCAATGGCTTTTTGCAGACAGATGCCAAGAGTGGCAACACCCCTATGCATTTCATCAGCTTGTTCCACAATACAGGTCCTTCTGAAAAAATTTGCATATTGTGATAAAGTTCATTATTTTCTGTAATGTACTGATAAACATTAGACTTTCATATATTTTAGATTCATTACACACAACTGAAGTAGTTCAAGCCTTTTCTTGTTTTAATATTGATGATTTTGGCATACAGCTTATGAAAACCCAAAAATCCTATCTCAAAAAATTAGCATATTTCATCCGACCAATAAAAGAAAAGTGTTTTTAATACAAAAAAAGTCAACCTTCAAATAATTATGTTCAGTTATGCACTCAATACTTGGTCGGGAATCCTTTTGCAGAAATGACTGCTTTCAATGCGGCGTGGCATGGAGGCAACCAGCCTGTGGCACTGCTGAGGTGTTATGGAGGCCCAGGATGCTTCGATAGCGGCCTTAAGCTCATCCAGAGTGTTGGGTCTTGCGTCTCTCAACTTTCTCTTCCCAATATCCCACAGATTCTCTATGGGGTTCAGGTCAGGAGAGTTGGCAGGCCAATTGAGCACAGTAATACCATGGTCAGTAAACCATTTACCAGTGGTTTTGGCACTGTGAGCAGGTGCCAGGTCGTGCTGAAAAATGAAATCTTCATCTCCATAAAGCTTTTCAGCAGATGGAAGCATGAAGTGCTCCAAAATCTGATAGCTAGCTGCATTGACCCTGCCCTTGATAAAACACAGTGGACCAACACCAGCAGCTGACATGGCACCCCAGACCATCACTGACTGTGGGTACTTGACACTGGACTTCAGGCATTTTGGCATTTCCCTCTCCCCAGTCTTCCTCCAGACTCTGGCACCTTGATTTCCGAATGACATGCAAAATTTGCTTTCATCTGAAAAAAGTACTTTGGACCACTGAGCAACAGTCCAGTGCTGCTTCTCTGTAGCCCAGGTCAGGTGCTTCTGCCGCTGTTTCTGGTTCAAAAGTGGCTTGACCTGGGGAATGCGGCACCTGTAGCCCATTTCCTGCACACACCTGTTCACGGTGGCTCTGGATGTTTCTACTCCAGACTCAGTCCACTGCTTCCGCAGGTCCTCCAAGGTCTGGAATCGGTCCTTCTCCACAATCTTCTTCAGGGTCCGGTCACCTCTTCTCATTGTGCAGCGTTTTCTGCCACACTTTTTCCTTCCCACAGACTTCCCACTGAGGTGTCTTGATACAGCACTCTGGGAACAGCCTATTCGTTCAGAAATTTCTTTCTGTGTCTTACCCTCTTGCTTGAGGGTGTCAATGATGGCCTTCTGGACAGCAGTCAGGTCGGCAGTCTTACCCATGATTGCGGTTTTGAGTAATGAACCAGGCTGGGAGTTTTTAAAAGCCTCAGGAATCTTTTGCAGGTGTTTATAGAGTTAATTAGTTGATTCAGATGATTAGGTTAATAGCTCGTTTAGAGAACCTTTTCATGATATGCTAATTTTTTGAGATAGGAATTTTGGGTTGTCATGAGCTGTATGCCAAAATCATCAATATTAAAACAAGAAAAGGCTTGAACTACTTCAGTTGTGTGTAATGAATCTAAAATATATGAAAGTCTAATGTTTATCAGTACATTACAGAAAATAATGAACTTTATCACAATATGCTAATTTTTTGAGAAGGACCTGTATTTGTCAGATCTATAGCGCTCCTTTGGCACATGTATATTATAACGGGTATCACATTTTTATAGCTAACTGCTTTTAGATCTCTATCTAGCGTGGATCATTTCATTATTTCACATTTATCTATGGGTTTTTGCAGCTGCAAATTTTTATATACCGTATATACTCGAGTATAAGTCGACCCGAATATAAGCAGAGGCACCTAATTTTACCACAAAAAACTGGGAAAACTTATTGACTTGAGTATAAGCCTTGGGTGTCCATGCCTCACAGTGTCCATGACAAGACTGACGTTTAACATGGGAGTCTATAGAAGGGGTGCCCGGCTTTGAAAAATCGGTGCTCCCCAACCGTAGGTCCCCCAGACAAAAAACATTGCACACTTAGAGGAGAAATGGGGCTACATGCGTGTCACGTTTCCGGTCCAGGGGACCTATGACCGTCCGGTACCGCGTCCCCAAAATCACCAGAGAAATTACCATTTAACATGGGAGTCTATGGAAGGGGTGCCCAGATTTGAAAAATCGGTGCTCCCCGGACAACAAACTTTGCACACTTGTAGAGGAAGAGTGGGGCTACATGTGTGCCAAGTTTGGAGTCCAGGGGACCTACGGCCGGTCGGTACCGGGTGCCCAAATTCTGGGAGATCAGGCGCAAAAAGGTGACTCGAGTATAAGCCGAGGAGGGCATTTTCAGCACAAAAAAATGTGCTGAAAAACTCGGCTTGCATACATACATAGAGCAATCTACCCTTTGAACAAAGGATTTCCTAAATCCCCTGCAAATGACCATCTCCTGGTGACCATAAATAGCCTTTCACACAGGTGTACCGCCTGTCCATTTTTTCATTTGGACAGCAATGCATTCCTATGGACAAACAGATGTAAATGGACGTCGCCCGTTTGTATTTTTTGCCCTCTGCCATTAGGGTCCTTTTTTTTTTTAAATGGAACAAGTCTGCATTTTTGTTCCATTTAATAAACAGAAGCAGACAAAAAAAAGATCTACAGTGCCTTGAAAAAGTATTCATACAACCTTGAAAATTTTCCACATTTTGTCATGTTACAACAAAAAACAAATGTATTTTATTGGGATTTTACGTGATAGACCAACACAAAGTGGCACATAAAATTGTGAAGTGGAAAGAAAACGATAAATAGTTTTAAAATATTTTTACAAATATGTAAAAAGTGTGGCGTGAATTTGCATTCAGCCCCCGAGTCAATACTTTGTAGAACCACATTTCACTGCAATTACAGCAGCAAGTCTTTTTGGATCTACCAGCTTTGAACATCTCGGAGAATTTTTTTTGCCAATCCTTCCCAAAATAGCTCAAGCTCTGTCAGATTGGATGGAGAGCGTCTGTAAACAGAAATTTTCAAGTCTTGCCACAGATTCTCAATTGGATTTCGGTCTGGACTTTGACTGGACCATTCTAACACATGACTATATGCTTTGATCTAAACCACAGGTGTCAAAACACAAGGCCCGCGGGCCGAATCCGGCCCTCCAGGCCATTTCATGTGGCCCTCGCACCTCTCCTGCAGCTGCAGGAGAGCTCCAGCCCTCCTCCAGACCCTTACTTTCTGCTTTCAAGCAATGCATCCAGCTTCTTCCCAGCAGCAGCATAAGGAAAAGGGGGTGCACTGTGATGCAAAGGAGAGTGGGGGTCTCAACTTCTGATGGTGGGGTGGCTCTTGTGTAAGGGGAGAGGATGCGCTGGACATCTTAGAGATACAACCGTCCTTTTTGAGGGCAATCATAATGCTGATGCGGCCCACGATGAACTTGAGTTTGACAACCCTGATCTAAACCATACCATTGTAGTTCTGGCTGTATGTTTATGGTCGCTGTCCTGCTGGAAGGTGAAACAGGTTTTCTTCTAAGATTGCCCTCTATTTGGCTCCAGCCACCTTCCCATCAACTCTGACCAGCTTCCCTGTCCCTGCTGAAGAAAAGCATTCCCACAAAATATTGCTGCCACCACCAAGTTTCATGGTAGGAAAGGTGTGTTCAGGGTGACGTGCAGTATTAGTTTTCTACCACACATAGCGTTGTGCTTTTAGGCCAAAAAGTTTAATTTTGGTGTCATCTGACCAGAGCACCTTCCACATGTTTGCTGTGTCCCCCACATGGCTTCTCACAAATTGGACTTCCTATGGCTTTCTTTCAGCGATGGATTTCTTCTTACCACTGCTCCAAAAAGGCCAGATTTGTGGAGTGCACCAGTTGTCCTGTGGACAGATTCTTCCACCTGGGCTGTGGATCTCTGAAGCTCCTCCAGCGTTACCATAGGCCTCTTGACTGCTTCGCCGAATAATGCTCTACTTTCCTTGCCTGGCAGTTTAGTTGGACGGCTATGTTTTGGTAGGTTTGGAGCTGTGCCCTACTCTTTCCATTTTTGGATGATGGATTGAACAGTGCTCTGTGAGATGTTCAAAGCGCGCATAACATATATATATATATATATCCCAGGCTGTGTTACCCGTTTAAGCCTTCCCATGCTGCTTACTGCGATGGCCAGCTATAGATGGCGAGTTTTTGTTTTTAATATCACATTGGTGTTTGTATTGGTCCAGCAACGCACCAACACCGTTGCAGCCATTGAGCTACATGCTGGGTGTTTGGAGGGCTCCTGTACCTTTAAGAAGGGGTGGGCTCCCCTTCAGTACACCTGCCCTCATCTATCCATCAGAATGCATGTGCCTCCATTGTGGGGACACTCATAGTTTAGCGCTAGGACCAGATACCAGGGTGTCGTGGCGAGGCTCTGTGGCTTACACATGCGTTTGCAAATGCGTGCGGACTAAACCCCTGTTTAACGCATACTGTTAGACAGGTTCAATTGGTTGTCAGCGAGCTGGTCGGTAAGTAGGCTTTGTTGTTACCCGTTTCAGCCTTCCAATGCTGCTTACTGCGATGGCCAGCTATAGATGGGGGGCGGTGGCGAGTTTTGGTTTTTCATTTCAACTACAAGACCCCTGGAAGCTGCTCCTGGAATTGCCTGGGTTTCCATGATCGTTGTGGAAGACTGCCCATCTTGGCCCACTCTGTTCGATTGTCAGACAAGTCCACCATCTCTGGTAAGAGTACATACCCCATTATTTTGATTGAAGATACAACACCTCAATGTTTCCACGTGTTCACTATAGCACTGGGCATCACTTCTGAGCAACAACTATTTTACACTGGACTTTGTGTTAACTACACGGATGGCTTTATTCATTTGGACATTTCCCATAATCTTCCATATATGAGTTATATTTATATATGTTAGGTTTTCACATTTTGTGACCTACCTTCATATGTATAGCAACATTTGATTTGAATATTTCTTACTCAATTTTTTAGCGCTACATTTTCCATTTACCTTACTCCCCTTTTATTCACCATCCTCTGAACTCGCCCTAGTAGCCAGTTTTTAATCCATGTACTCATCCTATGGTCCATGCCAGCGGACCTTATTTATTTTTTACAGTAAACGTTTATGGGAAACTGTCAAATGCTTTTGCAAAATCCAGATCCACCACGTCTACGGGCCTGCCTTCACCTAGATGGTAACTCGCCTCCTCATAGAAGGTTAATAGATTGGTTTGGCAAGAACGAATCTTCATGAATTCATGCGGATTACTGACAAGTGCCAACGATACCGTTCTCATTACTAAAATCTTGTATATAGTCATTTATCCCCTCCAAGAGCTTGCATACTATTGATGTTAGGCTAATTGGTCCAATTCCCAGGGATGTATTTTGGGCCCTTTTTATATATTGGTACTACATTGGCTTTTCTCCAATCAGCTGGTACCATTCCAGTCAGTAGACTGTCAGTAAAAATTAGGAACAATGGTCTGGCAATTACTTGACCGAGTTCCCCAAGTACCCTCAAATGCAAGCCATCTGGTCCCGGTGATGTATTAATGTTAAGTTTCCCAAGTCTAATTTTAATTCTGTCCTCCGTTAACCATAGAGGTGCTTCCTGTGATGTGTCATGAAGATAAACACTGCAGTTTTGGTTACTGAACCCCCCTTATTCGCTGAGGAAAAGAATAAATTCAATAGTTTCGCCATCTCCCCATCCTTTGGGACAAGATGTCCTTCCTCTTTCTTTATGGGGCCAATATGGTCTGTCCTTTGTTTTACTGTTTATATACTTAAAGAATTTCTTGGGATTTTTTTTGCTTTCCTCCGCTAGGAGACTTTCGTGTTCTATCTTAGGCTTCATGTACACGGGACATTGTTCAACCTCCTCTGAGCGAATTAACTTGACAGCTAGAAATAGTTTAGCCGCGTTTACACACCGCGTTTGCGTCTAGAAGCGTTTAAAAAAAAAAGTTAGAGTTACCGCGTTTGGCGCTTGAAATGCCTACAACGCATTTTTGGGGTTACAAAAAAAGCCTCTAAACTCAACTGCCTAGAAACAACCCAGTGTACATGTACTGATAAGATAACAGAGGAGAGTTCAGGAGCAGTTGAAATAAAATGACCAACTGCTTCTAAACGCCCGTTTACAAGCAAAGTGTACATGAGGCTTTAGCTGCCCTAGTTGCACCCTTACATTCCTTGTTGCATCCTTTATAACGTCTGAATGCCGATGATGATCCCTCAACCTTGTATTTTTTTGAAGGCCTTCTTTGCTTTTATATGCATTTTTACATTGGAGTTAAGCCATCCAGGACTTGTTTGCTCTTCTAAATTTATTACCCAATGGGATGCATTTCATGACTAAGCCTATTTCTGACATTTGGTGTTTACAAGTTTAAATCCATATTTTTTGCTTGAAAATTACTTGGAACCCCCAAACATTATATTTTTTTAGCAGAGAATCTAGAGAATAAAATGGCGATTGTTAGACTATTTTATGTCACACAGTATTTGTGCAGCGGTGTTTTAAACGCAACTTTTTGGGAAAAAATTGGATTTTTTTACTCACCGTAAAATCCTTTTCTCTCTGAGTTCATGGACTGACACAGCTTCCTATTGACAAGTGGGTATTATCCCATCTAGCAGTGACTAGGCAGAAAAAAACTTGTAAAAAGTGTTACATCACACCTTCTACAGCACCGCCTAGGGGGCGGACCCTCTGGGTATAATCCCTCTCTGCACCTCGCAGATCAGTTCGTCAAAAAGCAGTACAAACTTAAAACGAGGGGTGGGTGCTGTGTCAGTCCATGAACACTGAGAAAAGGATTTTACGGTGAGTAAAAAATCCTATTTACTCTTTCGTTCATGGACTGACACAGCTTCATATTGACAAGTGGGACGTACCAAAGCAGTGTCAAAAATGAGGGATGGGAACAGAATTAAAACAACTTCACCCCAAAACAAAACAGAGCTCCTCAACAAAGGAGTTGCAACTCTAAACAGCCGCAATACCTTGTAGCCGAAGATGCGCACACACACATCAACTTGTAAAGTTTAGTGAAAGTGTGAACGGACGAGCAGGTCGCCGCCTTACACACCTGGTGAAATAGGACGCTAGATGTCTCAGAGCTCGGGCAGCGTCCAAAAAATATGTCGTCTCCTAGGATTCGACGGATGAAGACACAAGGATGGTAGTACAATGTCTTGAGCTGGAAGGTCGAAGACCCTAGGAAGAAAAGAAGGCTGCGGACGCAGCCCCACCTATCCTTGTTGAAGATCAGATAAGGAGCCTTGCATGACAAGGCTGCTGGCTCAGAAATCCGTCTTAACTGACGTAAACCAAGAGGCACATCTTGTCCTGGTCAAATGCGCTGGGAAAGAGAGGCGCCTGACCCTTCATGGCGTAAGCCTAATCACGATCTCTCGGATCCACCTAGAGATGGTGGCCGACGAGCCCGCTGGGCCCTACTTGGGACCAGCCACCGAAACAAACAGTGAGTCTGGACTCTGGAACATAGCAGTACCAGACAAGCATTCTCTCAGAGTTTGGACAACGTCCAAGGAATGAAACGTTGTCTCCTTAGGATTCGACGGATGAGGACACAAGGATGGCAGTACATGTCTTCCTTGAGATGGAAGGTCGAAACATGACCTTAGGAAGAAAAGAAGGCTGTGAACGCAGCATCACCTTATCCTTGTGGAAGATCAGATAGGGAGGCTTGTATGACAAGGCTGCCCGCTCAGAAACTCATCCTAATGGCATAACAGCCACCAAAAGGCCCACTTTCTGAGAAAGTGTGAACAAGGGAATCTCCCTGATGTACTCAAATGGTGGTTTCTGAGACACTTAGAGGCCATGCCGTTGAAGCCATTGACTGCAAGCAGGATGGCATAAGGAACCCTGCGCCAGCAGGTCCTCTCGTAGTGGTGGACGCCAAAAGGACGTCTGCTACACAAGCCCCACGGAGGTAGTGGAGGGTGGACCGGCTGCAACGGGGGAAAACAGGCATCCGCCGTGACCACCATCCAGTAAAAGGGAAGGAACAACTTCCCAGACAGAAATGCCGTTGATGTCGGACACCAACTAGGGAGGTCCTGATTAGATGGCTCACCTGGATTTTGATAATCCAGGGATGAAGGGCACTTGACCCTTCAGGACAGAGTTACCTCTGTAACACTCGCGTGTGAAATAGTGCCTATGGCACCGCCTCGAACGAGGTTACATCCTCCCGCTAAAAAGTTATGCCGCGTACACACGGTCGGACTTTCACGGGCAAGCCTCCATCGGAATTTCGACCGTATGTACGCAGCATCAGGAGCAAAATCGCTCCTCCGCCCCTGCTGCCCCCATGCTTCGGCATATATGCTCTTTTTTAACTGTGGTAGTGAAATCACCTCCTACAGCGTTGGAGTCACGGCTTTATGTATCGTGGGAGCAAACGCTGTTGCTGTCAAGATAAATAGATCCGCGCTGCAACTGAATGGCGTACCTGCTAAGCAAATGATGGTTAACATTAAAACAAAGTAACATTACAGTAGAACAGTAAGACCTTACCATACCTGCAAAGCAAATACCAACAAAAAACCTAGTAAAAAATAAAACTTTTTTAACGCAACCTGTGCCTAAAATATATATAGGCGAAGCATGGGGGCATCCTCCCGCAAAAAAATTATGCCGTGTACACACGGTCGGACTTTTCCACGGACAAGCCTCCGTCGGAATTTCGACCGTATGTACGCGGCATTAGGAGCAAAATCGCTCCTCCGCCCCTATGCTTCGGCATATATGCTCTTTTTTTTAACTGTGGTGGTGAAATCACCTCCTACAGCACTGGAGTCACGGCTTTATGTATCGTGGGAGCAAACGCTGTTGCTGTCAAGATAAATAATTCCGCGCTGCAGCTGAATGGCGCACCTGAAAACAAAAAATTACATACCTGAAAGGCAAGCATGATAAAACATTGTAGAATAGAATACAGTAAAAAAGAGCAGAATAGAGAGAAAATAGAGAGAAAATAGAGAGAGAGAGAGAACAATAAAACGACAACTATTTTTTTTTTTTTTGTGTTTACGTTTTTTTTTTTTTACACTTTTTTTTGTAACTAACAACTGTAATGGTTCGGGTCTCTCAAAATGCGATGGCATCTTGGGAGACCCTGTGTAAGTGTGTCCTGTTCTGTGCAATGCTGTACCCTACGCTAAAACTTCACTTTTGAGTGGAAGCGTTCAAAACATTTACCAATACAAAGACCAGGATTGTCAGGACAGCGTGGACAAAAATAACGGGTGTCACGCCTAAACCCGCGCTTGCTACAGACACGTCATCTTTTTTGGGGGGCTCGTTGGGTAGGGGTACTCTCGAGGACATATGGATATAATGCCTCTCATGCAGCCGGCTTACTGCATTTGGTTGGGGATGGTGAGGTGCAGAATCGCCTGGATACAGGAGTTCTGTGACTATCTCATCCTGGAATTTTAAGAGAGATAACGTCCCGCCTGAAGCTCGGTATAGCACATGAGCGTTCAGCAAAGCCAATTGGAATAAGGATAGAGACACTTTTTTGTACCAGCGTCTCGCCTTACGGTCAATTAGATACAGCGCCAACAACTGGTCGTTGAGGTCCACCCCTCCCATATTTTGGTTATATTAGTGGACACAGAGAGGTTTCTCCACAACACCAGTCGCCGTACGAATTTGGACTGTCGTGTCTGCATGAAGGGAGGTAAGGAGGAAAACATTCTTATTATCCCTCCACTTCACAGCAAGCAAGTTATTACACTTCAAGCAGGCTCTCTCCCCCAGCCTAAGACGAGAATCTACAAGCCTCTGGGGAAAGCCCCGGCGATTAGGTCGCACGGTGCCACATGCTCCAATCTGATGATCAAACAAGTGACTAAACAGTGGCACGCTCATGTAATAATTGTCCACATACAAGTGGTACCCCTTTCCGAATAAGGGTAACACCAAGTTCCACACTATCTTGCCAGCGCTCCCTATGTAATCTGGGCAGTTGACCGTCTCAACCTATCTTTTCCCTCATAAACCATAAAGCTCTATATATAGCCTGTTGCCCTGTCACAGAACTTGTAGCGCTTGACCCCGTATCTGGCACGCTTGCTGGGAAGGTACTGCTTGAAAGACAAGCGGGCAGAAAATTTAATCAGGGACTCATCAACGCAGACAACTTGATCGGGAATAAACAAGGCTGCAAAACGTTCGTTGAAGTGGTTTATGAGGGGTCGAATTTTGTAGAGCCGGTCGTATTCAGGGTCTCCACGTGGACGACAAAGTTCATTGTCGTTGAAATGCATGAACCGCAAGATCTGCTCGTATCGTTTCCTGGGCATGGAGGCAGAGAACACGGGCATGTGGTCAATTGGGTGCGTGGACCAATAAGCACGCAATGATGGGAATTTATGTGTGCTCATGTTGAGGGAAAGGCCCAGAAAGGTCTTAAATTCGGAAACCGTAATTGGTTTCCAATCTTTGGCAATGGAAGGCAACTGGGGACTAGCGGCGATGAATTGACCAGCATATAAAATTTAAAAAACAAAGGTATGCAGCGCTGAAATAAGATCTCCAAAATAAAATTAGGAGAACATAAAATAGGTTGATAATCAACTAAATGATTAAACACAAAATATAAAGTGAATTCTAAATAAATGCAGTAGTGAACCACAAAAGATTATTAAATAAGTAAATGTTGACAATATAAATAATGTTAATAACTAATCCGTGAAGAAGTTCATAAACAAAGTCCATCAAAAGAAACCTCCTTGGTGCAAAAATAAACAACAATCCAATGTGAAGTGAAGTGTTCCAAAAAAAAGAAGAAAGCTTGCTCCCAAACGTGAAGTAATGGATACAATGGTGACACCCGGGTGAGAAAGATATATATCCTGCTTACCAGATGCTCATGACTGCATCCAACAGTCTCACCCAGCACAGGGAAATTAGGCTTCCCCCACAGCCTTTAAATTTCAATGGTGTAGATTCCTCGTCCAACCAGATGCTCATGACTGCATCCAACAGTCTCACCCAGCACAGGGAAATTAGGCTTCCCCCACAGCCTTTAAATTTCAATGGTGTAGATTCCTCGTCCAACAATGTCGAAGATCGTTGAAAGCAGTGATCACAATACAACGATATGGCAGTAATAGCTCCGGCGTTCGTCTGTGTCTCTCGTTCCTGTATGTTCCGCGGCACTTCCTCGTATTTTTTTTTGAATTTTTTTGAATTGTATTGTGATCACTGCTTTCAACGATCTTCGACATTGTTGGACGAGGAATCTACACCATTGAAATTTAAAGGCTGTGGGGGAAGCCTAATTTCCCTGTGCTGGGTGGTTCACTACTGCATTTATTTATAATTCACTTTATATTTTGTGTTTAATCATTTAGTTGATTATCAACCTATTTTATGTTCTCCCAATTTTATTTTGGAGATCTTATTTCAGCGCTGCATACCTTTGTTTTTTATGTTTTGTATAGTTTTAGTATTTAGCTATTTATGCTAGCTGCTGTCTTTGGATCACTGATCACTTTACCAATTTCAATTGCTTCTCCAGCGCAACGTTAGCCCTTGGGCTTTTTTTCTTTCCAGCATATAAAATTACTCTGGTCCACAATAGATCTATAGAGATCTTCCGTGAAAAACAGCGAATAAAAATCAATTGGCATAAAATCAGCTGTTTCCACCTGAATACCGGGTTGGGCAGTGAATGAGGGAAGTACGGGTTCTACAGAAGTGGTGGGGACCCAATCAGGATAGGCAAATTCTGCAGGAAGGGCACTATGGGCACGACGGGCCTGCCTTTGGCCTCTTCTCGTCGGCAGTGGGACACTACTTGTGCTTGCCACCTCGCCAGCTTGAACTGCACTTATGGGACTCGCCACTTCACCACGTGATACTGCAGTGCTGGATGTACGCCCAGGCTGTACTAGGCCGCTGGTGCTTGCCAATTCACCAGAAGGAATAGCGGCGCTAGTACTACTCTGCTCCATGATACGAGAGCCCTGCGGTTCTTGCTCCTCAACAACCTCAGAAGATCGGGTATGCCTGACCTTAGCAGGGACCTCATCATCTTCGTCGTCAGAGCTATCTGACATGGAGCCGCTGACTTCACTGTCTTCTACGGGAAGATATTCTGAGCCTGAATCTGACAGATGCGTGACCTCCTCTTCACTATCTGTCATGCTCAGAATCTCGTAGGCCTCTTTACTAGTGTACCTTCGATTTGCCATTTTGGGCTCTAAATTTAGGGGTACACTAGTAAGATTCACAGGTAAAAAAAGCACCCGACTGTCAGCAAATGTATCAAACACTTAAAAAAAAAAAAAAACTGTTAGCGATCGCAGGGATCAGGACTGTCTCTGCGAACGCTGCAGTTATGTGTGTTGTGTTTGGTAAGTGACAGTGATCTATCAATACTGCACTTGGGTGGGCTGGGCGGAGGGGCTAAACGCAGGTGCTAGCAGGTATGTGGGCTGATCCCACTAACACTGCGTTTTTGGGAACCCTAAACCGCTGGGGACGCTAGTATAGATCTGATCAGATATTGATCTGTTCAGATACTATACCACTAAGGGAGGTGTATGCTTTGCGCGTGGGTGTTAGCGTTACTGGCACTAACCCAACGCTGCCTAGGGCGACGCAGACCCTCTCTGGCGCTAAAACCTAATTGATATTAGCCGCCGGGCGATCAGGGGGTTAAACCTTTATTGGGTTATATACGGTGGGTGCCCTGATGCTATAAAAAGCAAACTAACCAACCAGCGTCACCCGTAAAACTTATAGGGTGATCACTGGTGAAAGGGTTAACTAGGGGCAATCAGGGGGTTAAAACCTTTATTAGGTTATATATGGGGGTACCTGACGCTATATAAAAACCTGACGGGTAACCTAAATAACTAACTGGCTAACCAGTGTCATCAGTAAAACGTATACGGTGATCACTGGTGAACGGGTTAACTCTAGGGGCAATCAGGGGGTTAAAATAATATATGGGGGTACCTGACGCTATAAAAACCTGCGGCGAACCTAAAAATAAATAACTGGCTATCTAGGGCACCACCGGCACTAAATACAGCGATCGGAAATACGATCGCTTAGCGACGCTGGCGTTAGGGGGTGAAAGGGTTACCTGGGGGGCGATCAAGGGGTTAAACCTTTATTAGGGGGGGTTAGGGGGCTACCCTGGACTTAAAGGGGCCTAAACCTAACTGCCCTGACACTTTTTAGTCACAAATGACACTAAATGAAGTGATCAGTAAATAAATGATCACTGCAATCAGTGACACTGTGACTGGGGGTGCAGGGGATGACCTGGGGGGTGAAATGTGTGCCTATGTGTACCTACGTGTTAGTGTAGTGTTGGTGCACTAACCTGATGTCTTCTCTCCACGGCGCTCTGGACGAAAAGCCCGCTGCATGGATTGATGACATCACTTCCTCTGCCTGTGTTTACATTACACAGGCAGAGGAAGATTCTCATTCGCCGGGAGCGATCGCGAGGGGGTGGCCGGAAACTAATGGGCGTCCCCTCATCATGGATCGCTCCCGCACCGAGAACCACCGCTCATTGTATAGAAGGGGGGTCCGATGGGACCCCCCCAACTATACAAAGGCAGGCACGTACAGGTACATGATTGTGCCTGTCCGTGCCATTCTGCCGATGTATATATACAGTGAGCGGTTGTTAAGTGGTTAAAAACCTTGAGTACACCCCCAGCTGGGGAAGGCGTTGTTAGGCCCATCAAAGGTCTTGATTTGATGTGAACCGGTGGTGGGGATAGCTACACATGCATGCATTTATTGACCCACAGGGTGAAAGTTTGAAGAAGGTTCACAGTGTAATTAGCAATTTGAAGATTGAATAACTCTTAACATTTATTAACTTTATTTTAAAAAGTCATTGGATGAATTTTATTTTGAATTGTTGTGTTTCACATATATTTTGGATAGGCGCAACCAACACGCAATATTTTAGTCACATATTTTAAGTTGTGGAAACACTATTTGGTTGCAATGGTCGCACAGTTTGGAGGTTAGCAATAGTTTGAGGTGATTGTGCGGAAATACATACCGATTCACTTTTATATTCAGTAAAAATGGTTACTTATGCCAATGAAATTTATTGGTATATGCAATCGTGTTAAAAAAAAAAATCCTGATTACTGCCCCAGAGTAGTATGGCAACACTGTATTGCTTTGGTCAGTGTGTTAGAGAAAAAATAAAAAAGTCCTTGATCACCGCCACACCAGTTATATATGACACCATACTGCACTGGTGACAGTATGTAAAAAAACTAACTTTTTTTTAATTTTTTCATTTATTCTCCAAATAATTGTGCCAAAAACGTACAACTTAAAAAATCAAATTATCACATTCTGTTGCTTTGTAGACGGAAAAGAAGTTTTTGTTTTATCCAGCTGTATTTACTAGTAGGTTTGTCCCGATACCGATACTAGCATCGGGAACCGATACTGAGCATTTGCGAGTACTTGTATTCACACAAATGCTCCCGATGCCTGATCAGATACCTAGGATGGGGGGGGGGGGGGGGGAGTATCAGTACTTGTACTCTGTCTTAAAAAAAGTGGTATCGGGACAACCCTATTTACTAGTGCAACTTCTAACATCCAAGTGAAAGATATATAAAAAAAAAAAAATCCAAAAACAGAATCACCAAGTTGGAAAAAGGAGCACCCCTCTTATGTCAGTATTTTGTTGGACCACATTTTGCTAAACTACTTGCTGACCAGCCGCCGTCATTACACTGTGGCAGGTTGGCTCCCCTGCATGAATCGTAGCTGTACGGTGGACACTTTAAGGGGTATAGGGGGTGCGCGCCACCTAGTGATGTTTCAGCCGATGCGCATGGCCGGCGGCCGCGATGTCCGCCGGCGACCGCTCCTGAGAGAGACAGAACGGAGATTAGTCAATGTAAACAGACAGATCCTCGTTCTACCAGCAAAGCAGAGAGAGATCTGCTGTTCCTAGTAATCAGGAACAGCGATCTCTCTATTCCCTGTCAGTACACTGCCCCCACAGTTAGAAACACCTCCCTAGGGAAAACTTAACCCCTAGTGTTAACCCATTCCCTGCCAGTGACATTTATACAGTAATCAGCGGCTATTTTTTAGCTCTGATCCCTGTATAAACGTCAATGGTCCCAAAAAAAGTGTCAAGTGTCCGATCTCTCCGCCGCAATATCGCAGTTCCACAGAAAAACAATAATGCAGATCGCCACCATTACGAATAAAAAAAAAAATGCCATAAAATGTATTCCCTATTTTGTAGACGCTATAACTTTTGCGCTAACCAATCAATATACGCTTACTGCAATTTTTTTTTTTTTTACAAAAAATATGTAGACTACATATTGGCCTAAACTGATGAATACATTTTTGATATGTATTATAGCAAAAAAGTAAAAATTGTTTCTTCAAAATTGGTATTTTTTGTTTATAGTGCAAAAAGTTAAAACCGCAGAGGTGATCATATACCACCAAAAGTTTATTTTATTTTATTTTTTCAAAAAAATAGAAGTAAATTTTGTTTGGGTACAGCGTTGCATGACAGCGCAATTGTCAGTTAAATCAATGGAGTGCCGCATCTCAGAAAATGGCCTGGTCATTAAGGGGGCAAATCTTCCGGTCCATAAGTGGTTAATTACAGCCTTTATTCTGTTGGTATATGTCTCTACTCTGAATCTTTTGCCCTGAATCTTTTGCCCTCAACCCCAAATGAAGTGTAGCGGAAATCAAATCCAACTCACCATCCAACTAACACCATTCCTACAGTAAAGCATGGAGGTGAAAATATCCTGTTATGGGGGTGTTTCTTTGCAGCAGGGACTGGAGCACTTGTCAAGATAGAAGAAAAATGGATGGCCTACAGCAGACAGCAAAAATTACCATGCAGTGGTTGAAGGAGAAAAAAGGTGAATGTCGTTGCATGGCTTAGTCAGAGTCCAGACTTAAACCTCATTGAAAATCTGTGGAATGACTTGAAGACTGCAGTCCACAAACGGTCACCATCAAATTTTACTTAAAGGTGTTGTAAACCTCAGTGTTTTTTCACCTTAATGCATCCGGGGGGCGGGGCCCGAGTCATACACTCGCCGTCTATGGACACAGAGTGTATGACACAGGAGCCCGCCCGCAAGGTAACCCCCTTGGGAGAGCGCTTCCCAGAGGGGGGTTATCTAATGCGGGGAGGAGCCACCGTGGGCCCCCAGAAGTCGAGGATCAGGGACACTGTGCAAAACTAACTGCACAGTGGAGGAAAGTATGACGTGTGTTATTTAAAAAAAAAAAACGAAACCTTTAATATCATCACTTTAAAGTGGTTGTAAACAGTTTTGTTTGACTTCTACCTATAGGTAAGCCTAGACTAAGGCGTACCTATAGGTAGTGGAAATATCTCCTAAACGTGTGCAGTTTAGGAGATATTTCACTTGTAGTGCGCCGATGTTGTCACCGGCACATGCACTGTGAAGAAAAACGGACCTCTGTGCCGTTTCTTCCCCAACATGTGCCGTGACTGACGGCTCCCACACGCATGCGTGGGAGCTAAGTCACGTGGCTCCGGCCAGTCAGAGCTGGAGTCCGCAGCCCTGGAAGGAAGAGGGGCGAAGACGGACGCAGCCTGCACAGGGTACAGAACAGGCTTCGTTTGCAGGCAAGTGTCACATATGGGCTAGTATGCATTGCATACTAGCCCATTATGCTTTTAATTTGCAGGGAGCAAAAGAGGAAGTAAAAACCCATCAGGGTTTACTTCCTCTTTAACTTGGTGCAGTTCTGCAAAGATTATAATAGTATAAAGTGTATACATTGAAAAGTCTAGATGTGAAAAGTTAGTGGAGACATATCCCAGCAGACTAAAGGCTGTCAAGCAAAAGGTAGTTCAACAAAATATTGGCATAAAAAGAGGGTGATCCTTTTTCCAACTCAGTGATTCAGTTTTTGATTTTTTTTTTTTTTCTGACAGGACATGTTCATATCTTTCACATGGATGTTATAAGTTGCACTAGTAAATACAGCTGAATAAAATAAAAACTGTGCATCTTCATTTCAGGCTGCAAAGCAACAGAATGCGATTTAAAAAAAAGTACGGGGACTGTATATATCAGTTTGTGGACTAACTTTCCAACAGATTAAATATTAAAACACCTATTTGGATAATTTTCACCAAAGAAATGTAGCAGAATACATTTTAACCTAAATCTATAAGATTATGTATTTGCAAAATGTTATAACAGAAACAAAGAACGTGTTTTCTTATCAAAATTTTCCATAATTTTTTGTTAATTTAGCAAAAATCCTAGTGGTGATTAAACAACACCAAAAGAAAGCTCTATTTGTGTGACAAAAATTTCTTATGGGTATAGTGTTGCATGACTGCACAATTGTCAAAGTGTGAAAGTGCTGAAAGCTGAAAATTGGCTTGGGCAGAAAGGGGGCCAAGGTGCCCGGTATTGAAGTAGTTAAAAATTTGAAAAATATTTTTAGATTTAGAGACTTCTAGCGCTGCACATTTGTCTTTATATCCATTTGGTGTAAGGTTTTTTTGTGGATTAATCCTTTGGTGTTCAGCTTCTTGGCATTTATAATTTTAACTTTTTTGGCTGTGTAACAACGCATTATAATTTTGACACTTCCTACTGGGCAGTGTCAGTATTGCTGGCTGGTAAGGATGAGCTCTGGCGTGTTCGCATAGTACATGTGCAGAGCCCGCCAGGAAGTCGGCACCACGCTGCGCTAATCAGAGCCAGGGAGACATTTCCCGATCTCTGCAGCCGAGCATCGGGACAATGTCTCCTTGGCTGTGATAAGCGCAGCGCGGTGCCGACTTCCCCGGCGGGCTCTGCACGTGTACTATGCAAACACGCCAGGGAGACATCCTTACTGGCTGGTTGATGCGTTTGCCTGCACACAGAATTAAATGGTGTTACCACATAGCTCTTCTGTACAACCAGGAAGTAGCTAGAGCTGTTCAGTCAGTTTTCTATTACCCAGTGCATTCTGGGATACCAGAACTTCAACTGCCTCTCCCCTAATGCCCAGCAAACGCTTCATAAATGCTTTACCAACACACCATGAATGCACTAGGGCAGTGGTTCTGAACTCCTGTCCTTCGGGACCCACCAACAGGCCAGGTTTGCAAGATACCGTATTTATCGGCATATAACACGCACCCTAACTTTGAGGAAGTTTCAGGAAAAAACAAAAAACAAACACTTTCCACAGCCTCCTGCGTATAACACGCAGGCACAGTTTACCCTCTATTTTCAGGGTAAAAAAGTGAGTGTTCTACGCCAATAAATACAGTAACTGAAATAGATCACAGGTTACTGTATATCATTTGCTGCTTAGTGACTGCAGTATTCTAGTCTGCATCTCCCCAAGATAATACTTAAAACCTGGCCTGTTAGTGGGTCCTGAGGACAGGAGTTGAGAACCACTGCACTAGGGGCTGTTGAGGTGTGGTTATTGGGCATCACCACTAAAATCAATGGAAGTGGTTGACAAGCGTCGATGCATCATGAAAGCCACACACTGTTTAATTTTTAATACGCTTCCGCTCCGGTGTAAACATCACAGTGTCATTGTAATATCCATGGCAGGCGTTTATGGGTATTTAGGAGGCTTTAGAAAAGCTGAATAAATGCGGCATGATACGTGATCTTGACACACGAGTGAATGAAACCTAGAGGAGTATTGCACAATGGCAAACAAAAAATTGTAGGCAAGGCCAGGATAACCCCTCCTACTACTAGACACGCCTCAGTTTTGTAGCAAAGCAGTACCAAGAGCATGATCATAAACATAGGTGTGGGACCAGTATCCCCAACAGACAATGGATTTTACTGGGAGTACAAAAATTCTATTTCCTTTCTCATGCATTACAAGCCACCAAGTCTTTCACCTCCAGAAGTCCAAATGAGGGGTGGTAGGCAACAAACTCTGGCTTCAGATGAGAATGCAATGTCCACTTGGTAGAGAATTTGTGAAAAGACCACCACGTGGGAGCCTTGCGAATTGGGACACAGTTGCTTGATGCTGAAAAGCCTAACACTAACATCTAGTAGATTGTGGATTGACAGGAATGGGTAAAACCCGATCCTTGAGATAAGCATGCTTGAAGGTTTAGCTGAGCCACCCAAGGATGGTAAACAAGAAATCCGGCTACTCCTCTATAGAGGTCCATCCGGAATTACAAAAAGGGAATACGTTTTCCTTAAGGCTGGGTTCACACCTATGCAAATTGGATGCGGCTTTCCCCACATCGAATTTGCATAGCAGGAGAATGTGACCAGCTCTCTATGGAGATGGTTCACATATCCCATCCCAGGGGTGGCTGTGAAGCCAACACAGATACCAACACAGATGACCTTCTGGAAATAGACACCCCTGATGCTGAGGCTCTGGCTCATCTTGAGGAATTCTATACAGATCTTGAAGAAGGATGCAATGATAGACTATTAACTCAATTCCCACCAATCGACTCCTATTCAACACCACAACCTCCGTCCGAAATCCATCTTTAACCCTAACCACGTCAAGGGGCCATACATCCAGAGCCTTTTTCAAGTAGTGCTCTCAGACCTACAACATATGCAAATCCTTGGGACCTGAACATGGCATCCGCTCCTATCTTACCAATCCGAAGAAACAAGCACGTCAACAACTATCCACTGATATGATTATCATTATCAAATCAGCAGACAAAGGGAGGTGGGTGGTATTGTCCTACAGGACAGACCAGACTACCTTAAGGAATCATACAGATTATTATCAAAACCCACACAACTCACACAGGACCCACGCTCTCGCTTTATGCTTGAAGCTCAAACTAGTTAGTTAACGAAGTACGAACAGAAGGCATCACCAAAAATTTAAGCCGCTTTCTTACTAAGGGACAACTATATTACACCGTACTTTTACCGGCTGCCCAAAATTCATAAGCGCTTAGTCGATCTACCTGGGCGCCTCATAGTAGCGGCCATGAAAAGTATAACCAACTACTTCATCTACATTGATGACTTCCTTCAACCTCTAGCCCAACAACTATCAGCATATATCTAAGACGGCATCTATCTTCTTGATACCCTAAAGATCTATTCCTGGGAAAGTACCTACTTGTGGGTTTCTCTAGATGTGGCATCTCTGTACACCTCCATTCCTCATGAAGTCAGACTGAGCAGTGGAACACTTTCTCTACCAAGACCCAAACATCAACACAAAACAAGTCCTATTCAGAGATGTCACTTTTTTGCCGCACTCATATTTCCAGTTTGATTCCAAGTTCTACATGCAGACCCAAGGCACGGCCATGGGAGCAAATTTTGCCCCTAGCTATGCCAACCTGGCGATGGGTTTTTGGGAAGATCACTCCATCTGAAAGGATAACCCCTATGCCAAGACTATCGTCTACTACGAACGATAATAGGATTTTTATAACAGCTTACCTGTAAAATCCTTTTCTTGGAGTACATCACGGGACACAGAGCGGCATAGTCATTACTATGTGGGTTATATAGATACCTTCAGGTGCTGGCACTGGCAACTTCCAAAACCGGAAGTACCCTCCCCTATATAAGCCCCTCCCATCCGGGAGTACCTCAGTTTTGTAGCAAAGCAATAAGTGTCCCCAAAAGAGGGGTGGGAGCTCTGTGTCCCGTGAGGTACTCCAAGAAAAGGATTTTACAGGTAAGCCGTTATAAAAATCCTATTTTCTTTCTCGTACATCACGGGACACAGAGCGGCAAAGTCATTACTATGTGGGATGTCCTAAAGCAATGCCCAATGAGGGGGGGGGGATACACCATACATAAGCTGAGCGCTATCAGACATGAGGATCTTTTGCAGCCTGCAACACACTGCGCCCAAAGGCGACATCCTCCTGACTTCTAACGTCCACCTGGTAGAACCTAGTAAACGTGTGTACTGAAGACCACGTTGCGGCCTTACAGATTTGAGCCAGGGAGGCCTGGTGATGCACTGCCCATGAAGTTCCAACTGCTCTCGTGGAGTGCGCCCTAACTTTGAACGGAGGCGGTCTCCTTCTCAAGCCATAGGCTTGCATTATGACCTGTCGAATCCACTTGGCTAAAGTAGATTTTGACGCTGCCTGACCCTTTCTGGGGCCTTCCGGCAGAATAAACAAAGTATCCGTTCTGCGAATCTGAGCAGTGGCTTTTAGATAAGCTTTAACTGCTCTTACTACATCCAAAGAATGCAATAACTTTTCCTCTACCGAACTAGGTTTGGGGAAAAAAGAAGGAAGAACCACATCTTGGTTCAAATGAAACCTCAATACCACCTTAGGAAGAAAGGCTGGATGAGGACGTAACACTACTCTGTCCTTATGGATAACCAGATATGGCTCTTTACAGGACATAGCTGCTAATTCCGACACTCTTTTAGCCGAACAAATGGCTACTAGAAAAATGAATTTCCTGGTGAGAAGAACCAAGGAAATATGCTGTAATGGTTCAAATGGTTGTTTCTGTAGAACCGACAGAACCAGGTTTAGATCCCATGGGCATATGGGAATATTAACCGGAGGACTAATACGCATCACCCCTTGTATAAAGGCTTTGACTAGTGAATGCCAAGGGCCTTTGAAAAAATATTGACAAGGCCGAAATCTGACCCTTGATAGTACTCAAGGCAAGCTTCCCATCTACAGCCCACTGTAGGAAGTCCAGAATCCTACCTATTACGTACTTACGTGGATGCCATTTCTTGGCCTCACACCACGCGATGTACGCCTTCCAGATTCTATAGTAGATCTGCCTGGATACCGGCTTCCTGGCATTGATCATGGTAGATACCACAGGATTAGAGAGCCCTCTCTTTTTTAGAACGTGGGCTTCAATAGCCAGGCCGTCAAACCTAGGGCTGGTAAGGAAGGGTGGTATATCGGTCCTTGCGAAAGCAGGTCCGGACGATGTGGGAGAGTCCAAGGACTCCCCACTGACATTTTTACAATCTCCGCGTACCATGCTCTTTGGGGCCATGCTGGAGCCACCAGAATCACTGTTTTCTTTTCTACCCTGATTCTGCGGAGTAATCGAGGTAACAATTGTGGCGGTGGGAATGCATATATCAGCTTGAACTGATCCCAAGGGAACACTAGGGCATCCGAGCTGCAAGCTAGGGGATCCCTTGTCCAAGAGACAAACCTGTCCACCTTTGCGTTGAATCTGGATGCTAGCAGATCTACATCCGGTGTTCCCCACCGCTGACATATTGTCCGAAAAACCTCGGGGTGAAGGGACCATTCCCCTGGGCATAATTGTTGGCGACTTAGAAAGTCCGCCTTCCAATTCTCCACTCCTGGAATGAATACCGCGGATATGGCTGGGACATATCTTTCTGCCCATTTCAGGATGCAATTTACTTCCCTCTGGGCTGCACGACTCCTGGTGCCACCCTGATGATTGATATATGCCACTGCCGTGGCATTGTCTGATTGAATTCTGACAGGGGACCCTTGGAGTTTGGATGTCCATGCTACTAGGGCATACCGGGCTGCTCGTATCTCTAAGAGATTGATGGGCAGGGCCTTTTCCGCATCTGACCATCTGCCCTGGAGAGACCATTGCTCCAGTACTGCTCCCCAGCCTATAAGGCTGGCATCTGTAGTGACCACCTTCCAAAAAATCGGACTGAAGGATTTCCCTTTTTCCAGATTCTGGGGAACCAACCACCAACGGAGGCTCTTGCGAACGGAAGGGGACAAGGACATTGGTAAGTCTAGGGCCTGAACGTTCTTGTTCCAGGCTGACAGTATGGCCCTTTGCAAATTCCTTGAATGGAATTGACCGTAGGGTACTGCTTCGAATGATGCCACCATTTTTCCCAGCAGCCTCATGCACAGGCGTATGGACGGCTGTCTTTTTGTACCCACTAAGTGGATCAAATCTCTCAAAGACAACACCTTTTTTCGAGGCAAGAATATTTTCCTCTGGCCTGAATCTAGCCTTAGCCCCAAGCATTCCAGACTTTTGACTGGTTTTAGGGCTGACTTGTCTCGGTTGATAATCCAACCGTGAGATTCCAGATACTTGATTGTCTTGTGAACGACCACTTCTAGTTTTTTCACTGAGTGGTCTATCAGCAACAAGTCGTCTAGATATGCCATTATCGTTACACCTTGCGTTCTTAGATTGGCCAATAATGGGGCCAGAATTTTTGTGAACACTCGTGGTGCTGTGGCCAGACCGAAGGGTAAGGCTCTGAACTGAAAATGGCGCCCTTCTACTGCAAAGCGTAGAAATTTTTGGTGGACTGGAAAGATGGGAATGTGCAAATAAGCATCTTTGATGTCGATCGAGGCTAACCATTCCTCCCCTTGTAGGGCAGTGGCCACCGATCGGATCGACTCCATCCGGAAAGTCCTGATATGCAGGAATTTGTTTAGCCCTTTTAGATTTAATATGGGCCTCACGTCCCCGTTTGGCTTCGGGACTGTAAAGAGGCTTGAGTAAAACCCGAACCCCCATTCTTCCAGGGGAACCTCCATAATTACTCCTTGGAGCAATAGTTGTTCTAGTGCCAACAGGAGGGACTCTCTCTTCCGGGGATCTCTTGGCACGTTTGACCTCATAAAATGGGAAGGAGGAGAGTCTTTTAACTCCAATCTGTATCCCAGACTTACTGCGGAGAGCACCCATCTGTCTCTGATCGTGTCCCGCCAGGTCTCTGCGAACAACTGGAGTCTTCCCCCCACCCGTTGGAGTGGGGGCAACCCTTCATGCATTTGACTTTGGGGGAGGTTTTGTACCTCTCCTGACCCAGGGTTTCTTATTACCCAGCGATTGTCCCTGATTTTTACCCCCGGGATTTGACCGAGGAGGCCGTCGAAACTGTTTCACAGCCGATGCCCCAGGGACTGGAGAAGCAGGCCTCTTAAAAGAGGGACCTCTAACTCTGTTTTTAACCGGCAAGAGTGTACTTTTACCGTTGGAAATTTTCTGGATATGTTTGTCCAGGTCTTCCCGGAATAAGCGTTCACCATGAAATGGGAAGCTAACCAGCAATTTTTTACAGGGAGCTTCAGCAGACCAGTTTTTGAGCCATAGAAGCCTGCGCATATGTACTACAGACAGCGTAAGGCGGGAGGCCTGATGGATTGAATCCTTTATGGCGTCAACCGCAAAGCATAAGGCTCTAGGTAGATCAGCTAGGGCAAGGGCCTGCTGATCTGGCAAGTCCCTTAAGACCTGTTTCAACTGATCCTTCACTGCTTGGCAGACCCCAATAGCTGCCACTGCTGGTTGTGTCACCAAGCCTGCTGTAGAAAAAGCAGATTTTAATAAGGACTCCAATTTTTTATCTATTGGGTCCTTGAACATTTGGACATTATCCACTGGACATGTCAGTGATTTATTCACACAAGAGATGGCTGCGTCCACTGTAGGGACCCTCCATTTTTTGATGAACTTATCCTCCATGGGATAGACCACCGGAAATCTCTTGGGGGGAGTAAATATTTTATCAGGATGTTCCCAATCCTGGTACATGAGCCCTTCCAATAAAGGGTGAAGTGGAAAGGAACAGACAGTCTGGGGAGCTTTTAGCGACCCCAGCGAGGAGACAGTAGTGGTTGATGGTTCCGCAAGGTGCATTTTAAATGCTGATCGGACCATGTTAGTCAAAGACTGAACCCATAATCTTTCAGCTTCAGAAGCTGAGAAAGGTTCCTCCACAGTTGATTCCTCTATAACAGAATCAACCTCCTCCTGATCCCCTTCAGGCAGGTCGATCCCTGTATGGGACTGTTGCTCCGCTAACAGGTACTCTGAAGGAGGAGACGGAGATCGGGCGTGCTTTCCCTGCGACAGGGAGGCAGCGATTAATGTTGACAATCTCTCTTCTAATCCTCCCAGAGCTGAGGAAAAAACCTCCTCTGTTACATACACAGGAGCAGGTGAACTGAGGACAGCCACAGTACCAGGTACTCCTGCGGGGTCTCTACGGTCACCAACCTCTGAATTTTCAGGGGAGACTGGTGCAGCAGAAGCATGCCCAAGATCCTCAGAGCCCGATGGAGACCCCTTTCGCTTCCTGGAAGATTTCGTTCCGGAGCTTCTGGACGGCATATTCCTAAGCCCACAGCTGAGGTATTCCAGCCGTAATACACCACTTTTACTGAGAATAGTCTAGCACAATTGCTGCTATATAACAGTTGGTGTCTACTAAAGTGCCTTTCTAGGGGATGCCTGCATCAACCGCCTCTGTGTGCCTTTTTACTGTTGCTAGCTCTGTCTGTGCACTTCAATAGCCAGCTGTGATTGCCTTTAACCATGCTGGACGCCCGCACATGCGCAGTAGCGCCGCACACCGAGCGTCATCCAACCGCTCCGCCCCTTTTTCCAGATCGCCTCTATATAGAGGCGCGTGCACGTGCGCCTTCGGCGCCTTTTTTGAAAAAAATAAGGAGCTAGATGGGAGCCAGGGTCCCGGCCGCAGGGCCCGGGGATGGATGAGCGCAGCAACAGGGCAGAGGAGACAGCTTCCCAAAGAGAACTTACCAACTGCCTGGATTTGACTTCGGAAGAAAAAAATCCACATTACAAGAAAAAGAACCATAGCGGCCTCTAGTGTCTAACACAGGTACCGCGGTCTTACATTTTTTTTTTTTTGCCTACTATTACATTTTTTACATTTTCTCAGTAGTAACAGGCATGCACAGAATATTAGCGGGAATACCTTAGGTAACAGGCAGAAAGACAAAATAGGCTTGGGGGTCCCCCAATAGAACCAAGTTCCTGGGGGCCCCCACTTACCTGTTCCCCGCCGCAGGACTCTGTTTGGTCCACAGAAGCCCGAACTTCACCTATCACGGCAGGCATTGTAATTAAACCTTCAGGGACCGGGTTCCTAAGGATTCCACTCCCCTGGACCTGTATAGCACCCTGCACAGAAAACATCTTGGTCGTGGGTATGACCAGAGCTCTGGATCCCAGGGTCCAGCCCTCCTAAGAGAGGCATTACAGGCAAAACCTTGCTCTTCTCTTGCAAGGCCCGGGTACCGACCGTTTAGCTATGAAGCTTTTTTGGTCGGATCCGGAATAGCTTACTGAGGCCCAAAAGAACCTGTACGCAAGCTCAGTGAAAAACACATGTTACTTCTTGGCCAACACCTTAGACACTGGCAAAAAACTGAGGTACTCCCGGATGGGAGGGGCTTATATAGGGGAGGGTACTTCCGGTTTTGGAAGTTGCCAGTGCCAGCACCTGAAGGTATCTATATAACCCACATAGTAATGACTATGCCGCTCTGTGTCCCGTGATGTACGAGAAAGAAACATTGATGACAGTCATCATTTGGTTTGGCTCAAGATCACTGGTAGAATCTTTTGTCTCATACTGCAACTCCAACCAGCTTGGCCTCTCCTTCACACGTGTCTGGGACCAAGAAGATTAGCCTTTTTGGCCCTTGAGCCATGCCACACAGAAACGACAATATATGCCATGATTTACACCAAATCCACATTGGGCAACTGCCATCATCCAAGATGGACAGCCGACATATCGAAGAGCCAATTTTGCAGACTTCGACATAACTTAAGGCACAAGGAGGACTACATCCTTCAGGGTATCCTTTTCAAAACACAGAAAGTTGAGGAAAAGGGATATCCCCCCAAGCTGGTAGATGAGGCATTCGATCTGTACCTCCATGGATAGCTCTAATTTCATTGTAACCACATCTAGAACAGAGCACACCTCAGCCACTCAGGTTTACAACACAATACCACAACATTGGCACATACTCTAAGAAGATTCCCATTTACAATCATCCATTCCAGACAAGCCCAAAATCTCCTACAGACGAGCTTGCAACATCAAGAGCAAAATTGCCCCCAAAAAAAATAAAAAATGCAAAACCACCTCTACGACCAACCCTTACCATTTTGTCCATCAAGGGAATGTACCAGTGCCACACATACAGATGCCTTACCTGTAAACATGTCCAGCATGGTCAAAAATAATTTATGACCAAGGGCAAGACCTACATCTTTGATTTTTATAACTGCTCCCCCGAATTCGCCATCTATTGTCTTTCCTGCCCCTGTAACCTACTTTATGTAGGCAGTACTATTAGAACCATCAGAAAGATTTGGCAAACACAGACGGTCAGTAGAAGATGGCACTGACAAATGTAGTGTTGTCAGACATTTTCTAGAATTTAGCCATCAAACAATCCACAGGCCTTCCATTTTGGGTGTTGGAAACCATCTCCAAGAGCCTTCTAAAATCTGAACGGTTCCGGCGCCTTTGCACAAGAGAAACTTTTTGGATATACACTCTGGGGAGTATGGCGCCAGGAGGCCTCAACGATGATTTGGAGGTTCACTCTGTCTTATCCATTTCTCTGCATAAAGTCATCTAGAGCCTAAGCCACTAATTTTCATTATTTCAATTAACTTAACACATATTCACACTAATTACATTTACACATATAATGTCCTTTATTATATATTTTTATTGTACATTTATCTTTTTTTGATCTGGGGGGGGGGGGGGTGTATATATACACACACACACACACACACACCCAATATATATATATATATATATATATATATATATATTGTGACAGCAGGAAGGTAAAGTCACCTGGTTGCATCCAGGGGGGTAGGTATATTTCTCCCAGATTCAGGCTTTATGCCGACTTATACAACTAGGGAGAGAGTTGATGAAGCCCAGCTGAGGCTAGTGGGCTCATGGATGATTCATACCTCTAGGGAGAGTGCTGGGCGTCGTTCAGGCAGGGAGTTGATGAGACCAGCTGAAGCTTGTCAGCTCGTTTAAGGCCTCTATAAAAACTCCCAGCTTCATTAGGTGTTTGCTCATGCCTGGAACCAGACCTGTGTGGACTGTCTAGGGAGAGTGAACCCCTGTGCGGTGAGACAAAGCCTGTGTGGCTATTTGTTTGGACATTTACTAAACCAGGGACTTAGGGACTAGGACAGCACCAGGCTGATCCCAGTTGTTAGTTGGGAAACCTGCATGTTTAGTCAGAGGTCAAGCTGACCAGGGTTTATTTTGTTTATGTTTCTTTTTGCTTTGCTGTGTTTTTTGTCACTGTAAATAGAGAAATAAACCGCACCTTTTTGATCTTGAAAGCCACAACCTCCGTCTGCTGGGCCTGTTTTTGTGTGGGGAGCCCATCCAGGGGATCACACACACCCGCTGCCGAGCTAACCCCCTCACAGTTGGTGGAGAATGCAGGCAGTTTTTTTTTAAGCCAGCATGGAGGAGATACTGAAACAGCTGGCTCTAGCAAATGCCAATCAACAGCAGACAAATGCAGGTTTGCAAAAGAGCCTTGCAGCTCAACAACAGAGCTTCGCAGCCCAGCAGCAAGCTCATCAACAGAGCCTTGCAGCCCAGCAGCAATCTGAGGCCCGCTTCATAGACCTGTTACAGAAGCAAGAGCAGAGACTACAACAAATGGAAGCAGTAATGCAGCAACGTCCGCAGACCAGTGAGGAAAGCCGTCCCACTAATACCGCGTCCTTTGGGGTGAGTCGTTTATTGACAAAAATGACTGGAGAGGATGATCCAGAGGTATTTTTGACCACATTTGAAAGGACTGCTGAAAGAGAAAAGTGGCCTGAGGAGCAGTGGGCTGGACTGGTGGCTCCTCTGTTAACTGGTGAATCGCAGAAGGCTTACTATGACCTAGAGCCTGACCAAGCAAAAGACTATGTGATGCTAAAAGCTGAAATATTGGCAAGGCTGGGTGTCACCCTGGCTGTCCGGGCTCAGCGTGTGCATAACTGGACTTTCCAGCTTGGAAAACCCCCCAGGTCTCAAATGTATGATCTCATTCACCTGAGCAGGAAGTGGCTACAGCCAGAGACTTTGTCCGCACCAGAGATTGTGGAACGTGTTGTAATGGATCGGTTTTTGAGAGCTCTCCCTACTGCCATCCAAAAGTGGGTAAGCCATGGAGACCCAGAGACGGCCGGTGGTCTTGTGGATCGTGTAGAGAAATACTTGGCTACAGAGAACCTGACGGCCTCTTCCAGAGACTCTCGGACTTTCCACCCTAAGACCAGACCATCCCCAGGGGCGGATAACAGGATTCCAAGGGGTGAGGGTGGAGAGAGTGAGAGGGTGGGAGCTCTACCCAAAGTTTGGCGAGAACAGCCTGGGAAGTCAGGGGCTCAAGAGGCAGCCAAATGGATTGTTTGCTACCGCTGCCGGCAAGCGGGACATATTGCAGCAAATTGCCCGGTTGTGGAGGAACCCATGCAATGTGACTTTCTGACGGACAGACGTCAGTCGCTGTGTGCGACAGTCGCATGCACTGCCATTCGGGGAACTGAGAAACATTTATGCAAAATGTGTATTAATGGTAGAAATGTTGTGGTATTACTGGATTCCGGTAGCCTTGTGACCCTGATAAAGGCTGAATTAGTTAAAACAGAGGTCTCTGGGAATAGCAAGGTAGCTGTTATTTGTGTGCATGGGGACACCCGAGAGTATCCAGTGACTACAGTGTGTTTCAAGACCCCCAAAGGTACCCTCTCTCATCCAGTGGGGTTAGTATCTCAATTACCGCATGATGCCATTGTGGGAAGGGATTTTCCGAAGTTCTGGGAACTGTGGGATGATCCTGAGCCCCCCACTGGTGCCCCTATGTACCAGGAAGGTGATAGCCAGAACTCCTCTGAGAGTGGTGAGGACTCTCCAGAATTTCCCTTGTCAGTATTGGCAGGCGAGACTCAAGAAACTGGAGAGGAGCCCACCTCCTCAGACGAAAACCTACCGTCTGTGGAGTTTTCTGATCTTGAGGTTCACAGGGAAAATTTTGCCACAGAACAGTTAAAAGACCCCGCCCTAATAAAGGCACGGGAAAACGTAGTGGAAATAGATGGCGAGTTAGTGAACCCAGATAATACCTGCACTTACCCATACTTCAGCGTAGAGAAGGACCTACTGTATCGGGTGGCAAAAAGGGCAGAAGAAACCGTTGAGCAGCTTGTGGTGCCCAAACCTTACAGGAAGTTGGTGTTGGAGTTGGCCCATGGGCACATTCTTGGAGGTCATCTGGGGACAGAGAAAACCCGAGAGAGGGTATTACAGAGATTCTATTGGCCTGGGGTGATGAAGGACATAGAAAATTATTGTTCCTCCTGCCCTGTGTGTCAGAGGTCGGCCCCGATGCCACATTTCCGTAGCCCGCTGGTCCCTCTACCCATCATTGAGGTCCCGTTTGAGAGGATCACAATGGATTTGGTAGGTCCTATAATCAAGTCCGCTAGGGGGCACCAGTACATATTAGTTATAATGGACTATGCCACCCGTTATCCAGAAGCGATCCCTCTCCGAAATACCTCGGCCAAAACCATAGCCAAAGAGCTATCTCTTGTTTTTAGCCGGGTGGGTATTTGTAAAGAACTGCTTACGGACCAAGGTACACCCTTTATGTCCCGGGTTATGAAAGAGCTGTGTAAATTGTTCAAAGTGACGCAATTGCGTACGTCTGTGTATCACCCCCAAACCGATGGGCTGGTTGAAAGATTCAACAAAACCCTAAAACAAATGTTGAAGAAAGTGGTGGATAGAGATGGAAAGGATTGGGACTGTCTACTTCCTTATTTGATGTTTGCTATTAGGGAGGTGCCCCAATCCTCTACGGGATTCTCCCCCTTTGAGTTACTGTATGGGAGACACCCAAGAGGGCTGTTGGATATTGCCAAGGAAACTTGGGAAAGTGAGAGTTCTCCCCACAGGAGTGTGATTGAGCATGTCGCCCTGATGCAAGATCGAATTGCACAGGTAATGCCCATCGTGAAGGAACATTTGGCCCAAGCGCAGTTGGCACAGCAGAGAGTGTACAACCGTGGAGCCAAGACCCGTACCTTTTCCCCGGGGGATAGGATATTGGTACTTGTCCCTACGGTTGAAAGTAAATTCCTTGCCAAATGGCAAGGCCCCTACGAGATAATGGAAAAAGTGAGCGAAGTGAATTACAAGGTCAGACAACCAGGAAGGCGAAAGCCCGAACAGATCTATCACGTTAATCTGTTGAAAGCCTGGAGGGATAGAGAGTCCCTAGTCGCAGAAACTTGGTCACCAGCTCAAACTGGTTGCGTGATTCCGGAGGTTGGAATAGCAGCCACCTTGTCACAACCCCAACAACAGGAGGTTAAGGAGTTTGTGCTTCGCAACAAGGAGGTGTTCTCTGAGCTGCCGGGACAAACATCTGGGGTAGAGCATGATATTATTACCCCGCCCGGTGAAAGGGTGAAGTTAAAACCCTATCGGATCCCAGAGGCCCGACGGGAGGCAATACGGGAGGAAGTACAGAAAATGCTGAACTTAGGGGTGATAGAGGAGTCCCAAAGTGATTGGTCTAGTCCCATTGTGTTGGTGCCTAAACCGGATGGGAGCTGGCGATTTTGTAACGATTTTCGTCAGTTGAACAAAGTTACAAAATTTGACACCTACCCCATGCCACGTATAGATGAGTTGATCGACCGGCTGGGAACAGCCCGATACATGACGACTCTTGACCTCACAAAAGGGTATTGGCAAATTCCCCTGGCCAAGTCGGCCAGAGAAAACCGCATTTGTAACCCCAGACGGGGCGTTCCAATATAAGAGAATGTCGTTCGGGTTACAGAATGCGCCGGCCACATTCCAGCGGAAAATGGACCAGATACTGAGGCCCCATCGGAAGTATGCTGCGGCTTACCTGGATGACGTAATTGTCCACAGCACAGATTGGGCCTCACATCTGCCAAAAGTGCAAGCAGTCCTAGACTCTATCCGGGAAGCGGGGTTTACGGCTAACCCCAAGAAGTGTACCATTGGGCAGGAGGAGGCCAAATATCTTGGGTACGCCATTGGCAGGGGAGTAATAAAACCCCAACTCAACAAAGTCGAGGCCATCCAGAGTTGGCCACGTCCCAACAGCAAGAAGCAGGTACGAGCCTTTCTGGGAATCGCGGGTTATTATCGGCGCTTCATTCCCCACTTTGCTTCTAAGGCTGTGCCCCTAACCAACCTGACGAAAGGGAAAGGGTCGGTCATGATTAAATGGACCCCCGAGGCTGAGGCAGCGTTCCAATTCTTGAAACAAGCCTTATGTAGCCAGCCAGTGTTGTACTCACCCGACTTCTCTAAAGACTTTGTCGTACAAAGTGATGCGTCAGATGTGGGGTTAGGAGCAGTATTGTCCCAGGTCTGGAACGGGGAAGAGCACCCAGTCATTTACCTCAGCAGGAAGTTGAAGTCCCATGAGGTAAATTACGCCACGGTTGAAAAGGAGTGTTTAGCGGTGAAGTGGGCTCTAGATTCCCTTCGGTACTATCTGCTAGGTAGGCACTTTGACATGGTTACGGATCACGCTCCGTTAAAGTGGATGGCTCAAAACAAGGAGACAAATAGAAGAGTAAATAGGTGGTTCCTGGCCCTACAGGAATTCAACTTCACAGTAAAGCATCGCCCTGGCGTTCAAATGGGGAATGTGGATGCTTTGTCTCGAGTACATGAATGCCTGATTGCTGGTGTTCCAACCCCAAGGTTAAAACAAGAGGGGGGGTATGTGACAGCAGGAAGGTAAAGTCACCTGGTTGCATCCAGGGGGGTAGGTATATTTCTCCCAGATTCAGGCTTTATGCCGACTTATACAACTAGGGAGAGAGTTGATGAAGCCCAGCTGAGGCTAGTGGGCTCATGGATGATTCATACCTCTAGGGAGAGTGCTGGGCGTCGTTCAGGCAGGGAGTTGAGACCAGCTGAAGCTTGTCAGCTCGTTTAAGGCCTCTATAAAAACTCCCAGCTTCATTAGGTGTTTGCTCATGCCTGGAACCAGACCTGTGTGGACTGTCTAGGGAGAGTGAACCCCTGTGCGGTGAGACAAAGCCTGTGTGGCTATTTGTTTGGACATTTACTAAACCAGGGACTTAGGGACTAGGACAGCACCAGGCTGATCCCAGTTGTTAGTTAGGAAACCTGCATGTTTAGTCAGAGGTCAAGCTGACCAGGGTTTATTTTGTTTATGTTTCTTTTTGCTTTGCTGTGTTTTTTGTCACTGTAAATAGAGAAATAAACCGCACCTTTTTGATCTTGAAAACCACAACCTCCGTCTGCTGGGCCTGTTTTTGTGTGGGGAGCCCATCCAGGGGATCACACACACCCGCTGCCGAGCTAACCCCCTCACAATATATATATATATATATATATATATATACACATACATATACATATACATATACATATACATACACACACACACACATATATATGTGTGTATGTATACATGTGTATGCATCTAAAATTCTCTATATAGAATTTTCCCACTTTCAATAGAGCCTGTATGGCCATCCTCTGAATCTGCACAACCCTAATCAATTTGTGCTATACTTATCCCCTTTTTTGCTCATGTATAACCAATATCCACCATTAGAGGGCCAGCCCCATATTCATCATTCTTAACCACTTAACGACCGCCCACCGCCGATTTACGTCGGCAGAATGGCACGGACAGGCAGAATCACGTAGATCTACGTGATCGCCTTTGTGCAGTTGGGGGGTCCATCCGGATCCCCCTTCACTGCAGTGAGCGGCCGTTAAGTGTTCGGGAGCGATCAGGCATGAGGGGGCGGCCGCTCGATTCCGCCCCCCCCTCGCGATCGCTCCCGGCCAATGAAAATGCTTCCTCCGCCATGTGATGTAAACAAGGCTGGAGGAAGTGATGTCATCTCCCTCGCCGCGGTCTTTTCGTTCCCGGCGCCGAGCAGAGAAGAAGCAGGTTAGTGCTCCAACAGTCCACTGACACGTAGGTACACATAGGCACACAAATCACCCCCCAGTCACCCCCCAGGTCACCCCAAAGCCCCCAATCACAGTGTCACTGATTGCAGTGATCATTTATTTTACTGATCACTGCATTTAGTGTCATCTGTGATTGTAAAAAGTTGCAGGGCAGTTAGGATTAGGCCCCTTTAGGTCCAGGGTAGCCCCCTAACCCCCCCCTAATAAAGTTTTAACCCCTTGATCACCCCCCAGGTAACCCTTTCACCCCCTAACTTCAGCGTCACTAAGCGATTGTTTTTCCGATCGCTGTATTCGTGTCGCTGGTGTTTTAGATAGGCAGTTATTTTTTTTTAGGTTCGCCGCAGGTTTTTATTAGTGTCAGGTACCCCCATATATTATTTTAACCCCCTGATTGCCCCTAGAGTTAACCCTTTCACCAGTGATCGCCGTATAAGCGTCACTGGTTAGCCAGTAAGTGATCTAGTTATTTAGGTAACCCGTCAGGTTTTTATATAGCGTCGGGTACCCCCATATTTAACCTAATAAAGGTTTTAACCCCCTGATTGCCCCTAGTTAACCCTTTCACCAGTGATCACCATATAAAGGTTACGGGTGACGCTGGTTGATTAGTTTGCTTTTTATAGCATCAGGGCACCCGCCGTATATAACCCAATAAAGGTTTAACCCCCCTGATCGCCCGGCGGGTGAGATCAATTAGGTTTTAGCGCCAGAGAGGGTCTGCGTCGCCCCAGGCAGTGTTAGGTTAGTTCCAGTAACGCTAACACCCACGCGCAAAGCATACACCCCCCTTAGTGGTATAGTATCTGATCAGATCTATACTAGCATCCCCAGCGGTTTAGGGTTCCCAAAAACGCAGTGTTAGCGGGATCAGCCCAGATACCTGCTAGCGCCTGCGTTTAGCCCCTCCGCCCAGCCCAGCCCACCCAAGTGCAGTATCGATCGATCACTGTCACTTACCAAACACAACACGCATAACTGCAGCGTTCGCAGAGACAGGCCTGATCCCTGCGATCGCTAACAGTTTTTTTGTAGCGTTTGATATATTTGCTGACGACAGTCAGGTGCTTTTTTTCCTGTGAATCTTACTAGTGTACCCCTAAATTTAGAGCCCAAAATGGCAAGACGAAGGTACACTAGTAAAGAGGCCTACGAGATTCTGAGCATGACAGATAGTGAAGAGGAGGTCACGTATCTGTCAGATTCAGGCTCAGAATATCTTCCCGTAGAAGACCGTGACGTCAGCGGCCCCACGTCAGATAGCTCTGACGACGAAGTTGAGGTCCCTGCTAAGGTCAGGTATACCCGATCCCGATCTTCTGAGGTTGTTGAGGAGCAAGAACCGCAGGTCTCTCGTATCATGGAGCAGAGTAGTACTAGCGCCGCTATTCCTTCTGGTGAACTGGCAAGCACCAGCGGCCTAGTATAGCCTGGACGTACATCCAGCACTGCAGTAACACTTGGTGACGTGGCGAGTCCCATAAGTGCAGTTCAAGCTGGCGAGGTGGCAAGCACAAGTAGTGTCCCGCTGCCACCAAGAAGACAAAGGCAGGCCCGTCATGCCCATACTGCCCTTCCTGCAGAATTCGCCTATCCTGATTGGGTCCCCACCACTTCTGCAGAACCCGTACTTCCCCCATTCACTGCCCAACCCGGTATTCAGGTGGAAACAGCTGATTTTATTCCAATTGATTTTTATTCGCTGTTTTTCACGGAAGATCTCTATAGATCTATTGTGGACCAGAGTAATTTATATGCTGGTCAATTTATCGCCGCTAACCCCCAGTTGCCTAAAATTGCCAGAAATTGGAAACCAATTACGGTTTCCGAATTTAAGACCTTTCTGGGCCTTTCCCTCAACATGGGCACACATAAATTTCCGTCATTGCGTGCTTATTGGTCCACGCACCCAATTGACCACATGCCCGTGTTCTCTGCCTCCATGTCCAGGGCACGATACGAGCAGATTTTGCGGTTCATGCACTTCAACGACAATGAACTTTGTCGTCCACGTGGGGACCCTGAATACGACCGGCTCTATAAAATTCGGCCCCTCATAAACCACTTCAACGAACGTTTTGCAGCCTTGTTTACTCCCGATCAAGTTGTCTGCGTTGATGAGTCCCTGATTACATTTTCTGGCCGCTTGTCTTTCAAGCAGTACCTTCCCAGCAAGCGTGCCAGATACAGGGTCAAGCTCTACAAGTTCTGTGACAGGGCAACAGGCTATGTAGTGAACTTTACGGTTTATGAGGGAAAAGACAGTCAGATTGAGTCGGTCAACTGCCCGGATTACATAGGGAGCGCTGGCAAGATAGTGTGGAACTTGGTGTCACCCTTATTCGGAAAGGGGTACCACTTGTATGTGGACAATTATTACACGCGCGTGCCACTGTTTAGTCACTTGTTTGATCATAAGATTGGAGCATGTGGCACCGTGCGACCTAATCGCCGGGGCTTTCCCCAGCGGCTTGTAGATGCCCGTCTTAGGCTGGGGGAGAGAGCCTGCTTGAAGTGAACTTGCTCGCTATGAAGTGGAGGGACAATAAGAATGTTTTCCTTCTTACCTCCCTTCATGCAGACACGACAGTCCAAATTCGTACGACGACTGGTGTTGTGGAGAAACCCCTCTGTGTCCACGAATATAACCAAAATATGGGAGGGGTGGACCTCAACGACCAGTTGATGGCGCCGTATCTAACTGACCGTAAGGCGAGACGCTGGTACAAAAAAGTGTCTCTATCCTTATTCCAATTGGCTTTGCTGAACGCTCATGTGCTATACAGAGCTTCAGGCGGGACGTTATCTCTTCTAAAATTCCAGAATGAGATAGTCACAGAACTCCTGTATCCAGGCGGTTCTGCACCTCACCATCCCCAACCAAATGCAGTAAGCCGGCTGCATGAGAGGCATTATTCGTATGTCCTCCCGAGTACCCCTACCCAAAGCCACCCCCAAAAAAGATGTCGTGTCTGTAGCAAGCGCGGATTTAGGCGTGACACCCGTAGTTTTTGTCCACTCTGTCCTGACAATCCTGGTCTTTGCCAAGGTGAATGTTTTGAACGCTACCACTCAAAAGTGAAGTTTTAGCGTAGGGTACAGCATTTCACAGACTAGGACACACTTACACAGGGTCTCCCAAGATGCCATTACATTTTGAGAGACCCGAACCATTACAGTTGTAAAGTTACAAAAAAAAGTGTAAAAAAGAAAAAAAAAAAACGTAAAAAACAAAACACAAAAAAATATAAAATAAAAAAACCAAAAATAGTTGTCGTTTTATTGTTCTCTCTCTCTCTATTTTCTCTCTATTGTTCTGCTCTTTTTTACTGTATTCTATTCTGCAATGTTTTATCATGCTTGCTTTTCAGGTATGTAATTTTTTGTTTTCAGGTGCGCCATTCAACTGCAGCGCGGAATTATTTATCTTGACAGCAACAGCGTTTGCTCCCACGATACATAAAGCCGTGACTCCAGTGCTGTAGGAGGTGATTTCACCACCACAGTTAAAAAAAAGAGCATATATGCCGAAGCATGGGGGCAGCAGGGGCGGAGGAGCGATTTTGCTCCTAATGCCGCGTACATACGGTCGAAATTCCGACGGAGGCCTGCCCGTGGAAAATTCCGACCGTGTGTGCGCGGCATAACTTTTTTGCGGGAGGATGCCCCCATGCTTCGGCATATATATATTTTAGGCACAGGTTGCGTTAAAACATTTTTTTATTTTTTACTAGGTTTTGTTTTGGTATTTGCTTTGCAGGTATGGCATGGTAAGGTCTTACTGTTGTACTGTAATGTTACTTTGTTTTAATGTTAACCACCATTTGCTTAGCAGGTACGCCATTCAGTTGCAGCACGGATCTATTTATCTTGACAGCAACAGCGTTTGCTCCCACGATACATAAAGCCGTGACTCCAACGCTGTAGGAGGTGATTTCACCACCACAGTTAAAAAAAAGAGCATATATGCCGAAGCATGGGGGCAGCAGGGGCGGAGGAGCGATTTTGCTCCTAATGCCGCGTATATACGGTCGAAATTCCAACGGAGGCTTGCCCGTGGAAAAGTCCGACCGTGTGTACGCGGCATAACCTTTTATGCTGCGTACATACGGTCGAAATTCCGACGAAGGCTTGACCGTGTGTACGCGGCATAACTTTTTTGCGGGAGGATGCCCCCATGCTTCGGCATATATGCCCATCATTAGAAGTGGGTGGATGAAGGGAGGTATTCTAATGGTGGGCATACCCACCAATCAATCTCTTTTTTTCGTTCAGCCAATAGGCTGTATGAAAAAAAAGATTACAATACATGTCCAACAAGGACCAGCAACGTACTGGTATGTTGCTGGACTTTGAATGTTTATACCAGAATGATGCCTGCGGGTTTAGGTATCATCTTGGTATCATTCTTTTCAGCCAGCGGCCGGCTTTCATGTAAAAGCAATTCTAGCAGATAATTAGCCTCTAGACTGCTTTTACAAGCAGTGGGAGGGAATGTCCCCCCCCGGATATAAAAAGCGCCATTGGGAAATTGGGAAAGCATTTTATCACACCGATCTTGGTGTGGTCAGATGCTTTGAGGGCAGAGGAAAGATCTAGGGTCTAACCCCCCAATTTTTTTCAAAAAAAGAGTACCTGTCACTACTTATTGCTATCATAGGGGATATTTACATTCCCTGAGATAACGATAAAAATGGTAAAAAAATAAAATATGGAAGGCACAGTTTAAAAATAAAATAAAAAAGCCAAATAATAAAAAAAAAAAAAAAAGCACCGCTGTCCCCCCCTGCTCTTGCGCAAAGGCGAACGCAAGCGTCGGTCTAGCGTCATATGTAAACAGCAATTGCATCATGCATGTGAGGTATCACCGCGAAGGTCAGATCGAGGGCAGTCATTTTAGCAGTAGACCTCCTCTGTAAATCTAACGTGGTAACCTGTAAAGGCTTTTAAATGCTTTTAAAAATGAATGTAGTTTGTCGCCGCTGCGCGTTTGTGCGCAATTTTAAAGCATGTCGTGTTTGGTATCCATGTACTCGGCCTATGATCATCTTTTTTATTTCATCAAGCATTTGGGCAATATAGTGTTTTTTAGTGCATTAAAAATAAAAAAAGTGTGTTTTTCCCCCAAAAAATGCGTTTGAAAAATTGCTGCGCAAATACTGTGTGGAAAAAAAAAATGCAACACCCACTATTTTAATCTGTAGGGCCTTTGCTTTAAAAAAATATATAATGTTTGGGGGTTCAACATAATTTTCTTGCAAAAAAAAATTTTTTTTCATGTAAACAAAAAGTGTCAGAAAGGGCTTTGTCTTCAAGTGGTTAGAAGAGTGGATGATGTGTGACATAAGCTTCCTAATGTTGTGCATAAAATGCCAGGACAGTTCAAAACCCCCCCAAATGACCCCATTTTGTAAAGTAGACACCTCAAGCTATTTGCTGAGAGGCATGTTGAGCCCATTGAATATTTTTTTTTTTTTGTCCCAAGTGATTGAATAATGACCAAAAAAAAAAAAAAATAAATAAAAAAAATGTACAAAAAGTTGTCACTAAATTATATATTGCTCAAACATGCCATGGGCATATGTGGAATTACACCCCAAAATATATTCTGTTGCTTCTCCTGAGTAAGGGGATACCACATGTGTGGGACTTTTTGGGAGCCTAGTCGCGTACGGGACCCCAAAAACCAAGCACCGCCTTCAGGATTTCTATGGGTGTAAATTTTTGATTTCACTCCTCACTGCCTATCACAGTTTCGGAGGCCATGGAATGCCCAGATGGCACAAAACCCCCCCAAATGACCCCATTTTGGAAAGTAGACACCCCAAGCTATTTGCTGAGATGTATGTTGAGTATTTTGCAGATCTCGCTTTTTGTCACAAAGTTTTGAAAATGTAAAAAAAGAAAAAAAAAAAAGAAAAAAAAATGTCTTTCTTAATTTTCAAAAACAAATGAGAGCTGTAAAATACTCACCATGCCTCTCAGCAAATAGCTTGGGGTGTCTACTTTCCAAAATGGGGTCATTTGGGGGGGTTTTGTGCTATTTTGGCATTTTATGGCCTTCAAAACTGTGATAGGTAGTGAGGAGTGAAATCAAAAATTTATGCCCTTAGAAACCTTGAAGGCGGTGCTTGGTTTTTGGGGTCCCGTACGCGGCTAGGCTCCCAAAAAGTCCCACACATGTGGTATCCCCGTACTCAGGAGAAGCAGCAGAATGTATTTTGGGGTGTAATTTCACATATGGCCATGGCATGTGTGAGCAATATATCATTTAGTGACAACTTTGTGCAAAAAAAAAAAGGTTTGTCATATTCCCGCAACTTGTGGCAAAATATAAAATATTCCATGGACTGAACATGCCTCTCAGTAAATAGCTTGGGGTGTCTACTTTCCAAAATGGGGTCATTTGGGGGGGGTTTTGTGCTATTTTGGCATTTTATGGCCTTCGAAACTGTGATAGGTAGTGAGGAGTGAAATCAAAAATTTGCGCCCTTAGAAATCCTGAAGGCGGTGCTTGGTTTCCGGGGTCCCGTACGTGGCTAGGCTCCTAAAAAGTCCCACACATGTGGTATCCCCGTACTCAGGAGAAGCAGCAGAATGTATTTTGGGGTGCAATTCCACATATAACCATGGCATGTGTGAGCAATATATCATTTAGTGACAACTTTTTGTAATTTTTATTTTTTTTTTGTCATTATTCAATCACTTGGGACAAAAAAAAAAAATATTCAATGGGCTCAACATGCCTCTCAGCAATTTCCTTGGGGTGTCTACTTTCCAAAATGGGGTCATTTGGGGGGGGTTTGTACTGCCCTGCCATTTTAGCACCTCAAGAAATGAGATAGGCAGTCATAAATTTAAAGCTGTGTAAATTTCAGAAAATGTACCCTAGTTTGTAAACGCTATAACTTTTGCGCAAACCAATAAATATCCGCTTATTGACATTTTTTTTACTAAAGACATGTGGCTGAATACATTTTGGCCTAAATGTATGACTAAAATTGAGTTTATTCGATTTTTCTTATAACAAAAAGTAGAAAATATAATTTTTTTTCAAAATTTTCGGTCTTTCTGTTTATATCGCAAAAAATAAAAATCGCAGAGGCAATCAAATACCATTAAAAGAAAGCTCTATTTGTGGGAAGAAAAGGACGCAAATTTCATTTGGGTACAACATTGCATGTCCGCACAATTTACAGTTAAAGCAGCGCAGTGCCGAATCCCAAAAACAGGCCTGGTCCTAATGGCCCGAAATGGTCCGGGGCTTAAGTGGTTAAAGCCAATTTTATTATCCATGTACACTACATATCCCTCTATGCCTTTTCCACTGCACTAAAAAGGTTACCTCCTGACCACCGTAGCAGCTTGCATAGGACACGGGTAATGTAGTTCCTCCCTCCTCCATGACACCATATAAATAAATACTGCCTCATTCCATCATGATGCTATCACAGCCTGAAGGAGCACGCATGCTCCCAACACACGCATGCTCCCAACACACGCCTGATGGCCCTGTGTCCCACATCCAGCGACGTCGCCATCGGATACGACTGCCAGCTTGACTCAAATCCTCGGAATCCCCTTGAGCTAGCGAGACAGCAGCACCCCACACCGCCGGCTATCTTGATCAGGACTACACAGCGAGCCCCCCATGACTAGCCTTTTTAACCCTTACCCTGCGAGTTTTCTTATTTAAATTTTTTATCTTAATAAATTCGTCATTAATCGTTTTAAGATACTGCACTCAGATGAGCGCTGCTGTTCTCCACATTATACATCTACAGGGAAGTGGTTAAAGCATGCGCCATCAACACAGAATTCATAATGTGCAAAAAGCATTCAAAAGGGATAATACAAAATAAATCAGTGTAAATAAAGTCCAATGCATACATAGTTGGCAAGGTTGAATAAAGACAACATTCCATCCAGTTCAACCTGTGTAGGTGTGTGCGTGTGTAAAAAAATACAAATAAATTCCCATACATTCTTTTTGCCAAGATGCCCATCCAAGAGTCTTTTAAAACCATCTATACTTCCTGCCGACACTACCGATTGTGGAAGGGAGTTCCACATCTTTACCGCCCTGACAGTAAAAAAAAAACCCTACGCAGCTTAAGGTTAACCACTTCCCACCCTAGGACGTCATAACGTCTTTGACTTTGTGGGAATATCTGAATGATGCCTGCAGCTACGGGCATTATCCGATATCCTCGTTTTCAGCCGGCGATTCAGTGCACCATAAGAATGATCATAGCAGCAGTTCCGCCGCTTGACTGAATATTCTTGCAGGTGATGGGAGGGGCCACGCCCTCCCACTCCATCCGTTGCTTCTCCGGGCTCTCCCATGCCACCTGGGACCCGGAGAAATTATCGTCCGCCGCCAGATGACGACCATGGAGATTTCCAGTGACCAGATGGTCACCAGTCATCTCTATGATCGTCGGAGCCCCGGGCGCAGCGTTATGACATCATGTCCATGCCGTGATTGTAAACAAAGCCGTGATTGCGGCTGGCAAGCATGAGATTGTTGAAAGAATCATGTAAAAAGCCCCCTTTTGTTTTGCAATCTAATATACCAACTGCGCCATTAAGGTCATCATTTTGATAAGTTAAATATATTGTTTTGCAGCATCTTGTCTTGTGATAAAACTATGGGCACATAGGCAGGAAGTTTGGTTGGCTGTGATCAGCAGATTCCTGGAATTGTTAACTTTTCGTTCCTCATTTTGTATACTTTGCACAATATGTAACTTTCCATAGAATAAGCTTGTGTAAGCAGAAGGACACGTGTGCCTTCTTATAATCACGCCTTTGTTTTGTAACTGAATAAAAGCTTAGACACGAGCTACAATAAATCAGTCATCTTATGAATGCACTACCTGCCTCTCGTGTCTCATTCAATGCCTCCAGATATCTGAGGGCCCTGTTGGTGTACCAAGAAGGGTGGTAGTCCAGAATACCCACTATTTCCTTTCAATCGTGATTTTTTTTTTGATCTCATGCTTTCCAGCCTGGAGGAGAGATGTGGGGTCTTATTGACCCTGCATCTCTCCATAAAGAGGACTTGTCATGCAGCATTCCTATTACAAGGGATGTTTACATTCCTTGTAAAAGGAATAAAAGTGATAAAAAATAATGAGTGTAAAAATTTTTTTTTTTTTTAAGTAAACAAAAAATATATAAGTTAAAGCGCCCCTGTCCCCGGTAGCTCGCGCTCAGAAGCGAACGCCGTTCAAACCACACGAGGTATCGCTGCGTGCGTTAGAGTGCGAGCAACAATTCTAGCACTAGACCTCTCTGTAAGGCTAAACTGGTAACCTGTAAAAAAAAAAAAAAGTAAAGCGTCGCCTTTGGAGATTTTAAAGTACCGACGTTTGGCGCCATTCCATGAGTTTGCGCAATTTTAAAGTGTGACATGTTGGGTATCTATTTACTCGGCGTACCATCTTTCACATTATATAAAAAAAATTGGGCCAACTTTACCGTTTTGTTATTTAATTCCTGATTTTTTTTTTAGGAATAAAAAACTAAACACGTTTGAAAAATACTGTGAGATAAAAACGACCGCCATTTTATTCCCTAGGGTGTCTGCTAAAAAAAAACAAAAAAAAACAATGTTAGGGGGCTCCAAGTAATTTTCTATCAAAAAAATTATGAGTTTTACATGTAGGAGAGGAGTGCCAGAATAGGCCTGGTATGGAAGTGGTTAAACAGCTTCTATTCCAGTCTCATCACTGTTGAGATATTTGTAGAATGCCATCATATGTCCTCTCAAGCGTCTTCTCCGGAGAGGATAAATTTAATCGCTTGTTCCTCATAATTAAGGTGCTCCAGTCCCCATATTCACTTTAGTTGCCCTTCTCTGGACTCTCTCTAGCACATCAATTCTGAGGATTTGTGACTAGAACTCGGCAGAAAACTCCAGGATGCGGCCGATCCAGATTCTTATAAAGTGGCACAATATTTTTATATCTGGAGTAAATTCCCTTTTTAATGCATGCAAATATTCTGCTGGCTTTGGTAGTCGCAGTTTGACACTGCATGCTATTTGCTCAGTCTGTCTTCAACTAGGACATCTTGATACTTCTCAATCCTGGAATCCTCTATGGGGTTCTCCCCCTAATGATTAACTTGCGTTTATTTTTTACCCCCCAAAATGCATTACCTTACACTTTTCAATGTTAAACTTCTTTTGCCATGCATTAGCCCACTCCATTAATTTATTCAGGTCCTCTTAAAGTTTCTATATCCTGTAGTGTTATTTCCCTGCATATTTTTGTGTCATCAGCAAAGGGGTTGTGATGATGGATGCATTGATATTTCCATAACCCCGTAGGGAGGTTGGCATAATTGGGGTCAAAACTTACCGACTTGGTTGTGCCTTTCGTTTGTAGGTAAAACTAGCTATCAAAAGTTTAAAAAATATATATATATTCCAGGAACAACCATGATGCATCTAAAATGAAACCAATATGTTTTGGAAGTGCCCAAAACTGGATAGATACTGGTAAGGCCTAGTGGGAACAATCAACTTTACCTACCAAACACGCATAGACCTAGATTCTAAGATATGCCTTTTAGGCAACCTGGATGAGGAGACCTTTCCACTTGATGCTATAAAACCAGCCAATAGATTATATTATCATAGCACGTAAAACTATAATGCTTCGAGATGGCTTTCTCCAAGCCATTCCACATATGAGGTCTAGCGTCTTCAGGTTAACAATGCTCTTCTGAGGGAACAGGTAACTAGGGGGACACCTAATAAATGCTACAAACTTTAGGAGCCTTGGTTGGCAGTTCCAGGTTTAGCTCCCTTCTCGCCAGGTTTCTTATAGGTTGCTACAGTGCTGATAACACCTTTATGGTGCATAATGTATCCCTTGCATATTGACAAAGATATTCTCTAGTCTTACGATCGACTAGTTTAGTTGAGAGTTCAGTTAGTGTAGCTGTTACATAATACACTATTAACATATTCAGGCGGATTGTTAGGTTAGTGTGAATGTTCAAAGGAGATGTGTTGAATTAGAACATGCTAGGTGGAGCTTCCAGATGTACAGAGAATATATATATATATATATATATATATATATATATATATATATATATATATAGATCATCTGTGGGGTCACTCCATGTGTAATGATATGGACTGTAGTGTAGTGATAATTTGTACTGCTCTTGCAGTTTTGTGTACTTGCTTTGACATATACACCATAGATGTTACATGGTTGGGAGTCTACATGTATTCTGTGACTGCACAAATTTGTTTTGTATTAAAAATAACATTCTCAGTAAAAACTATATGGAAAAAAATAAAATAAATTAAACAAACTTGTTTGTGATGTATTTGAGAGTGATGTGAGAGGAAAAATTTGACAGCTTTAAGCCCAATATCATGTGGAATAGACATGTATAAATGAGGCGATATCCAACGAAAGCCAGCAATGAGAGAGGGAGAGAGAAAGTATTAAGAAAAGCAAAAAATAGTAAGGAATTTATCTATTCTCATATGCGATATTCTGGATGGATGTAAGCCCTCACATATACTCGGTGAATGGACTAGCCTCAGGTGATAAACCGGTATGAAAGAAATCTTCCTACATAGGTTGTACCTGTTACCTGAGTCCACTCTTCTCTACAGGGCTTCAGAGTCCAGAATTTATATAGCTTGTCTGAGCTTCCTTAAAGCCGGGGGCAGGGAGCTGAAGTTAAATTCTGCAGATCTCAGTGAGGAGGGCTGATACTGGAGGGAATGGGCAACACCCCTCCCCCCTCCATCCAGGTGCAGAGCTGAAGCCATCAATCACAGGCTGTGTGCTGGAGGTCCCTCCCTTTAACATTTCTACCTCTTGGTGTCAGGAAAACTTGTCAGAAAAGACTCTTGCAGATAGCAGAGAAGCGATGCAGCAGGCAGAAATGACACTTAGTGCTCCGAATTAAGACATGTATACACTAAAGAAAAATATGCTTTGTTCATACTTAACGTCTGAGGAAAGGTTATTATCTAAACAGCAATCAAACTTGTGCAGCATTTTTTCCAGAAGATATTTGAACATATTCTGACTAAACTATACGCAGGCACATACGGAAAAACAGCAATAGCACATCAGATTGTGTTTTGAAAAGGCATGGTTGAAGAACACGTAATATATATATGCCCATTTATGGCACAACTTCCCCTTTATCCAAAAAAAAAGAATTAATGGTTGGAATTATTCCTGGATATGTAAGAAAATAAAGGGTCATGCTTACCAAGATTCCTGCAAACGTTTGCCAAGGCCTCGTGCTTCGTCCTGCAAGCAACCAAGGTGTGTCAAGACCTTTTCCTTCTGTTTTTCCAAGTGTGACTTTTCCCTACAAATAGTCAAATGTATTAGTAGTTTTAACTGCTCTTACCTTCTTTCCAAAAGTGATTTGCTAAAGAAAAACCACCATAATTATTCCACATTCTATCTAGTTCATGTACAGTTGGACTAGTATAAGTAGTAAAGGAGCAACATTTCTAGTTAACAGAAGCATTGTAATATGCCATATTTTATATTACAAATGACAAAATTTAGGATTAAGTAAAATAAAAAACCAACACCCAATTCTCTACTCCCTTTAATCTACTGCACTCAGGTGCCTACTTAAAGCGGAGTTCCACCCAAATTTGGAACTTCCGCTTAATCCACTCCTCACCCCTTTACATGCCACATTTGGCATGTATTTTTTTTGGTGGGGGGGGGGGGGGGGGGTGGGGGCTTCAGTAGGAGTGGGACTTTCTGTCCCACTTCCTCCTTCCGCCCTGGGGCCGCCTAGGCGACACATATCGCCTTTTGGTGGCCCCTCCCTGTAGGCGATCACCTGGGACGTGACAGGTCACAGGCGATCGCCTGTCCACTCACAGAGTGCTGCGCAGTGAGTGCCCGGCCGTGAAGCCGAAAGCTGTCATGGCCGAGTGCCCACACTATGAATGGAGGCGCCGGCGGAGAAGGGGGAGAGAGGAGCGGAGCTCCGGGCGGCGCTGGACAGTGGAACAGGTAAGTGTATGTTTATTAAAAGCCAGCAGCTACACTTTTTGTAGCTGCTGACTTTTAATAAACATAAAAAAAAGGCTGGAACTCCCCTTTAAAGTGGAACTTCAGTAATTTTTTCATCTTTCCATCAATTGAACCTTCTGCCCTTGCTGTGTAATCATTGGAAAATCAAAACTATAGATTGATGGAAGTAAAAACCTTATTCTCTGTACTTCCTCTTTCATTGCTGAAAAAATGCCTAGGCGTTTGATGCCGTTTCCTGTATTGCAAAGACTACTGGGAGAGAAACGTCAGATCTCCCAGCAGTGCTCGTTTCTTCTTTTCTGTTCTTTCACTCTTGTGAGAGTTAGCTAGAAGAGGAGGGGGCAGGGAGACGCAGGAGAGCTGAATACAACAGAGGACAGCTACAGGGCTGAAGGGGATTGGATGAGGGCAGGGATAGGAGGAGACAAAGGATCCATGTGCTTTCACAGGAAGTAAAAGTTTGTCTACTGTAGTGAAAGGAAGATTGCTCTCTTTATGTGGAGATTTCACCCAATACACTTATTACACCTAGGGTTGCCACCTTTTCTTCAAGCCAAACCCAAACACTTTACTGGCGCACTGCATTTTTTTAGTATACACTATAGACAATAGAATTGTAAAAGACCTTGAAGTGGGAGTGGGCGGGGGGGGGGGGGGGGTAGTGGGATGTACACCAACAGACTTTGAGGGATGGGACGGTTTGTTTGCTTTAATGTCAGTCAGCTAAAAAAAAAAAAAAGTAAATAAAAATTCTTGATGATTTCACTATTGTTTCTCCTTGAAGTGCTTATATGGATTTTTATTTGTGAGATCTGCTTGCACGGTCTGTGATGCTTAGTGTGGCAGTTGCCCCATGGATAGATGCTGAAGCGCTGTATTACATTCTGATCTGGGAGGCAAAATTATGGGGGAGCCGCTGTCTCTAGGTGTGAGCCATGGAAGAATTGATCAACTTTAACCACTAGCCGCCTGCCTATATATGGCCACAAGGAGGCTCTACAATGCCGGGAGGCCGTCTTTATACGGCCTCTGCTCCTCTGGGCCACTGGGGGGCGCATCACTGAGATGCCGATGCGCGTGCCTGGCGGCTGCGATGTCCGCCACCTACCCGCGATCGGCCGGTACACAGACAAGGACGTGGATCTCTGTGTGTAAACACAGAGATCCACATCCTGTCAGGGAGAGGAGACCGATGCTGTGTCCCTTGTACATAGGGACACAGATCGGTCCCCTCCCCCCACAGTAGTAATCACTCCCAGGGCACACATTTAACCCCTTCCTCGCCCCCTAGTGTTAACCTCTTCCCTGTCAGTCCCATTTATACAGTAATCAGTGCATATTTATAGCACTGTTCGCTGTATAAATGTGAATGGTCCCAAAAATGTGTCAAAAGTGTCCGATGAGTTCGCCATCATGTCGCAGTCGCGAAAAAAAAATAATCACTGATCTCCGCCATTACTAGTAAAAAATTTTTTTTAAATAAAAATGCCATAAAACTACCCCCTATTTTGTAAAGGCTATAACTTTTGCGCAAACCAATCTTTAAACGCAGATTGCGTATTTTTTTACCAAAAACATGTAGAAGTATACGAATCGGCCTAAACTGAGGGAAAAAAATAAAATAATAAATTGGGATATTTATTATAGCAAAAATAAAAAAAAAGTGTTTTTTTTTTCCAAAATTGTTTATAGCACAAAAATAGAAACCGCAGAGGTGATCAAATACCACCAAAAGAAAGCACCATTTGTGGGGGGAAAAAAAAAAAAAAAAAGACGTCAATTTGGTTTGGGAGCCACGTCGAACGACCGCGCAATTGTCATTCAAAGCGTGACAGTGCCGAAAGCTGAAATTTCGCCTGGGCAGGAAGGGGGGTTTATGTGCCCAATAAGCAAGTGGTTAATATTTTGTCACAAGAATGGACTTAAGTTTTTGCACAGTTGGTGTTTATATAAATGAATTGAATGTACACTTATGAAATAGGATTTTTGTACTCACCGTAAAATCCATTTCTCTGAGTTCATGGACGGACACAGCAGCATCTTGACATATGGGTATTATCCTCCTGTTAGGAGATTGACTAGCAGAAAAACAGCATGTTAAGTGTTAAAAACACAATCACACAGTACAGTACCGGCCAGGAAGCGGTCCACCTGGGTACATCCCCTCTCCCTGCATCTTGCAGCTCAGTTCTAAAAAAAGCAGTTGTAGCGGAACCTCACTCTCCCTCTTGGTTATTGTGAATGGCTTGTGTCTAGGGGTACCTGGGAGAGGTGAGTGCAGGAACGCTACGCCAAGCTCTCCCCTCATGTGTATAAGAGGGTTGAGCAAAGTTAGTTGATTTACCTTCCGAGTCTGTCCACTGCATACGAAGCCTTGTTGTTCCCTGGAAACGTGTCTGCCAATAATAGAGCCCCACACCAATCGAAAGTCCAACACTCCTTTATTTCTCGTAACACAATCAGTTGAACTTCCATTAACCAACGAACATGGGGGTGTGGGAACGAGTAGGCCCAGGCACAACTGTACTCTCCTATTCCTTTTTAGCGAATAGGCCTGGCGCACGGTCTCTGCCACCGACCATGAGTTTTGGTCGCTGCCACCGACCGGGTAAACTGGCCTAATTGCAGGCCTCTGCCACTGACCTGAGTGAAAATAGCTGGACTGCTGCCACCGGTCATTGAACGTGGACTGAACTTCCTCTTTGAACTTGGCCCCTGTTCGGGAAAGATATCCCTCCAGTCGGTCTCCAGAGGTTCACCCGGCACTGGCAATCTGCTGCACCAGGTCTTCGGGTGAGTCCCTTCTCCGGTCCCTTACGCCTCTGGATTCGGGTGCCCCACTCCCGGGGCCCCCTAGGACAATCCCTCCCTCGCGGGACCCAGCGGAAGGTACTGGGCCCCAGGCCTCCGGCTGAGTACCTCACCCCAGACTGAAGGTGTCTGGGATGGAACACGAACTCCAGGTGTCCAGTCCTAGGCCGCCTGGACACCGACCGTAACCACAGCCCTCAGGCTGAAGGTGCCCGGGACTCGAACCTCGTGGCGAAGATGTCCCCCCTCTTTATACCCTCTCCCTGGATGCACGGCGGGTTCCCCACCGTACAACCGCTGCGAGGTCACAAAGGGTACGGCACTGCAGCGATGGTTCAACCCCGGCCCAAAGTGACAGCACCACCTGCTGGGCCGCAGGGAACTATGCATTACTGGTGTCCTCACCAGTTTAAAAAGTACATACCCGCTACACAGTACAAACATAAAAAAAGAGGGGCGAGTGCTGTGTCAGTCCATGAACTCAGAAATGGATTTTACGGCGAGTACAAAAATCCTATTTTCTCTTCCGTTCATGGACGGACACAGCAGCATCTTGACATATGGGATGTCCCCAAGAAGTGTCAAAAAAACAAGGGGTGGGAAAACAGCATCAAACAAACTTCACCCCAAACAAACCAGAGCTCCTCAACGGAGGAGTTGCAACCTTAAACAGCCGTTTGTAAAACCTTGCGGCCGAAGGAAGCATCCGAAGACGCACTCGCATCAACCTTGTAAAATTTTGAGAGTGAATGGACGACCAGGTCGCCGCCTTACACACCTGGGAAACAGACGCTTGATGTCGGAAAGCCCAAGGAGGCACCTATTGCCCTCGTCAAATACGCCGTAACCGGGAAAGAAGTCGCCCGCCCTTTTAGAGTACAGGCCTGAATCACGATCTGTCTGATCCACCTAGAGATGGTGGCTGACAGACCCTTCTAAGGACCAGCCACCAACACGAACAGTGAATCCGATCTCCGGAATGGAGCAGTCACAGACAAGTACACCCGCAGAGCTCAGACGACGTCCAAGGAATGCAACGCAGCCTCTGTGGGATGCGCCGGCCGAGGACACAAAGACGGAAGAACAATGTCCTCATTAAGGTGAAAGGCCGAAACTACCTTAGGAAGGAACGACGGCTGTGGACTCAGCATCACCTTATCCTTGTGGAAGATCAAATAGGGAGCCTTGCATGACAAGGCCGCCAATTCAGAAACCCATCTGACTGATGTAATCGCCACCAAAAAAGCCACCCTCTGGGAGAGAGTCAATAAGGGAATCTCCCTAATGTTCTCAAACGGTGGTTTCTGAAGTACCGTGAGGACCAGATTCAAGTCCCACGGAGGTAGTGGAGGATGTACCGGAGGGGCCACATGTCGAACCCCCTGCACAATCGCATGCACTAGAGAGTGGTAGCGGATGTTCCTTGGCGCCTGTCTGCTGTGACTTGTAGTGCTTTTATCTTTTTACTGATAAAGGCAACCTAAAAGTTTTTTTCGGAGGGTGGCTGTCCATATATTTTCTCCCTATTTTTGCATCGTGGTCATCTTGTTCAGTCTGGACACAGGGGGGGTTCCACTGTCGGAGGAGAAGTCAATTTTTTCAGGAATTTCTCCTGAAAAGGATAACGGACCGCTAAACATTTTGGGGCTGAAAAAACCTTTTGCGGCCGATCTGTGTACAAAAGCTTATCCAGATAAGGTACACAAGGGAACACCTTAGCAGTGCGGGCCGGCTTACGGAATCCAAAAGGGAACGACATCTGTCGCCTCTGCCGTATCCTCCATTTTCAGAGTATCCTGCACCGTGGTGCCAAGTGCTCCTACAAACGCCCTATCATGCGCTGACCCTGAGCCAGAGTCATCCTCACTGTCCGTACGGTCGAGGTCCGCAGCCTCTGACACATCAGAACCAGGACCAGTAGCTGGGTCCGATTCTGCATCAGAGGTATCCCCAGAAGATGGCGGGGGGGGGCGCTTTTTACCCCCTCTTTGCCCACGCGCGTTTCCACCCTGGCAACAAAGGCCTCCAGGACCACCGACATAGCGTCCACAGAAACAGCAGGTGCAGGGGCACCAGTTGCCAATTCAGATATGTCTGGGGAAGAGGCGTTCGCCTCTGACGCCATGCTGACCCACCCACCTGACACCCACTAGGGACGCCAGGCAAGATACACGGACCACCCTCCTAGCTGCCGCAGAGAGACGAGGGACCCCTCAGAGGACTCGCCACCCGGACCAGGTACTGCACAGCTGCCGTCCGCCTAAGCCTTCTAAGGTGCTCCCCCCGGGCCGTCCCTCAGGAAGTGTGCTGGAACTGTTTGCAATGATATTCTGGCCACTAGAGGCCAAAACACCACCCAAAACGGCCGCCGACCAGCCGCTCTGTAAGCAGAGCGCACGGGCTACAAGAAAACGGCCGAAGCATGTAAAAAATGGCGGCCGTGAGTGAATCAAAAAAACAAAAAACAGCACATAATGGCAGTGAACACCCAGGACCCCCTAAGGCGGTCCTCCCCACACACGGCAATCAGACAGCACCCCCCGGAGAGCAGACCCGCCGCGCAGCCCCCAGACCTAGGATGGAGCCCCCCCCCCCAGGTGGACCCCCGAATCGTAGCCATCCTAGCTTCCCAGAGCCTAGGGAGGAAGGGAGAGAGAAAAGGAAGGGTGGAAGGAACCCTCTATCGACCTCCCCAGGTATGCCCAGCCGTACCACCCTGCCGGAGCAGGGGAACTGCTACTTACCCGTCCTGCGAGGACCAGCTGAAGGCATTTCAGACAGACCCAACGTCCAGGCGGTTACGGCATGGCTGTCGGCCCGACACACGGCGACACGGACAAAGAGCCCGGTCATATGTGTGCCCCGGAGCATATAGCTCACCGGCCACCCGTGGAGCAACGGGGCATGTCGTGGACGGCCCAGTGCGTAGCTAAAAGGCCGGCACACGCTCGATTTCAGGATCAAAAAAAGTAGAAAAAAAATCCCCAGGCCACATGGGCACATAGGGAGCCATGTCCTTCTCCTATGCTAGGCAGAAAAAACTGAGCTGCAAGATGCAGGGAGAGGGGATGTACCCAGGGGGACCGCCCCCTGGGCGGTACTGTACTGTGTGATGTGTTTTAACACTTACCATGCTGTTTTTCTGCCTAGTCAATCTCCTTACAGAAGGAAAATACCCATATGTCAAGATGCTGCTGTGTCCGCCCATGAACGGAAGAGAAATTAGTTTTTTAACTTATTGTAGGGTATATATACAGTAGTATCTGGTATACTGGTAGTATTAGTTTTTTTAGGCATATGTATATAGGGAAAATATTAGTAATTGTATGACTTAGATGTTCACATCAATGGAGCATAATAAATTACGTACTCATATATATAAATATGTTTAGTTAATCACATGCATAAACACACACACTTAAATGCATATAGATACTGAGCTATATACAATTACATATAGTACATGCACACTCAGATATATATACACACACAGATATACACACACACACACTCAGATATACAGTGGGTACGTAAAGTTTTCAGACCCCCTTAAATTTTTCACTCTGTTATATTGCAGCCATTTGCTAAAATCATTTAAGTTAATTTTTTTCCCCTTATTAATGTACACACAGCACCCCATATTGACAGAAAAACACAGAATTTGTGAAATTTTTGCAGATTTATAAAAAAAAAAAAAAAACTGAAATATCACATGGTCATAAGTATTCAGACCCTTTGGTCAGTATTTAGTAGAAGCACCCTTTTGATCTAATACAGCCATGAGTCTTTTTGGGAAAGATGCAACAAGTTTTTCACACCTGGATTTGGGGATCCTCTGCCATTCCTCCTTGCAGATCCTCTCCAGTTTTGTCATGTTGGATGGTAAACATTGGTGGACAGCCATTTTTAGGTCTCTCCAGAGATGCTCAATTGGGTTTAAGTCAGGGCTCTGGCTGGGCCATTCAAGAACAGTCATGGAGCTGTTGTGAAGTCACTCCTTCGTTATTTTAGATGTGTGCTTAGGGTCATTGTCTTGTTGGAAGGTAAACCTTTGGCCCAGTCTGAGGTCCTGAGCACTCGAGAAGGTTTTCGTCCAGGATATCCCTGTACTTTGCCGCATTCATCTTTCCCTCGATTGCAACCAGTCGTCCTGTCCCTGCAGCTGAAAAACACCCCCACAGCATTATGCTGCCACCACCATGCTTCACCGTTGGGACTGTATTGGACAGGTGATTAACAGTGCCTGGTTTTCTCCACACATACCGCTTAGAATCAAGGCCAAAAAAGTTCCATCTTGGTCTCATCAGACCAGAGCATCTTATTTCTCACCATCTTGGAGTCTTTCAGGTGTTTTTTTTTTTGTTTTTTTTAGCAAACTCCATGCAGGCTTTCATGTATCTTGCACTGAGGAGAGGCTTCCGTCGGGCCACTCTGCCATAAAGCCCCGACTGGTGGAGGGCTGCAGTGATGGTTGACTTTCTACAACTTTCTCCCATCTCCCGACTGCATCTCTGGAGCTCAGCCACAGTGATCTTTGGGTTCTTCTTTACCTCTCTGACCAAGGCTCTTCTGCCCCGATAGCTCAGTTTCGCCAGACGTCCAGCTCTAGGAAGGGTTCTCGTTATCCCAAACATCTTCCATTTAAGGATTATGGAGGCCACTGTGCTCTTAGGAACCTTAAGTGCAGCAGAAATTTTTTTTGTAACCTTGGCCAGATCTGTGTTGGTACCAATACATAGAAATATATACATATGAAGTCCAATGATCCCCATGACGACGTGTAGGAACACGAAACGTACGTCGGGAAGGTGAGCGTGCTGACGCCATCATCACGGGACAGGTACGGCGGACCGGCCGGTTGTTATGCTTTTTTAATGTTATATTGTGTAAGTGTTTTTATACCCCTTTTTACAAATAAATTTAACATTGGGTAATGCACTATCGAGCCTCCTCTCTCTTTTTGGGAAATCTTTGACGCCACCACTGCACATCAAGTGACGTTTGGATCTCTCTGGATTTTCCCCTGGGATTGCGGATGGGCTCATTTGTTTCTTACCTCTGGTAAGCAGTTTGTATTGTTGGTGGTGGACACGGGTGTGCATGCACCGAATTCCAATCTGATGCGAGTCACCTCTTCACGGCTTCCCTTCATTCTTCATTTTTTTGATTTTTGAATGGACTTTAATTTGGATACATTCCAGACTTACCTACTGTCATCACTATTGGACTTCATATGTATATATTTCTATGTATTGGTACCAACATTCATACATTGGTTAATTCACATTAGCGCACTTGTTCCTTTTATTTTCGTTTACTTTATATGTTATCACATATCACAGGTGCTGCTGTATTTTTGTTTATGTTTATAGGCTAGTGCGGTTTATTGCTTTAGTTTCTTCTACACCATTGGCCAGATCTGTGCCTTGCCACAATTCTGTCTCTGAGCTCTTCAGGCAGTTCCTTTGACCTCATGATTCTCATTTGCTCTGACATGCACTGTGAGCTGTAAGGTCTTATATATAGACAGGTGTGTGGCTTTCCTAATCAAGTCCAATCAGTATAATCAAACACAGCTGGACTCAAATGAAGGTGTAGAACCATCTCAAGGATGATCAGAAGAAATGGACAGCACCCGAGTTAAATATATGAGTGTCACACAGCAAAGGGTCTGAATACTTCGGACCATGTGATATTTCAGTTTTTATTTTAATAAATCTGCAAAAATGTCAACAATTCTGTGTTTTTCTGTCAATATGGGGTGCTGTGTGTACATTAATGAGGGGAAAAAATGAACTTAAAATGATTTTAGTAAATGGCTGCAATATAACAGAGTGAAAAATTTAAGGGGGTCTGAATACTTTCCGTACCAACTGTACACACTCAGTGGATATCTGTATATATCTGAGTGTGGATATCTGTATATATCTGAGTGTGTGTGTGTAGCTGTATATATCCGAGTGTGTGTATCGGAGATACACACACACACACAGAGATATATACAGATACACACTCCGATATATACAGATATATAATCGGGTCCATAAATATTGGGACATCGACACAATTCTAATCTTTTTGGCTCTATACACCACCACAATGGATTTGAAATTAAACGAACAAGATGTGCTTTAACTGCAGACTTTCAGCTTTAATTTGAGGGTACACATCGAAATCAGGTGAACAGTGTAGGAATTACAACAGTTTGTATATGTGCCTCCCACTTTTTAAGGGACCAAAATTAATGGGACAGATTAACAATCATAAATCAAACTTTCACTTTTTAACCACATCAATACTGGGCACTTTAGCCCCCTTCCTTCCCAGACCAATTTTCAGCTTTCAGCGCTCTCGCATTTTCAATGACAATTGCGCGGTCATGCTGCACTGTACCCAAATGAAATTTTTATCATTTTGTTCACACAAATAGAGCTTTCTTTTGGTGGTATTTATTCACGACTAGGTTTTTTATTTTTTGCGATATACGCAAAAAAAAAAAAAGAGCGTAAATTTGGAAAAAAAAATATTTTTGTCTTTCTATTTTTAAAAAAATCCAATAAAATCGAATTTTGTCAGAAATTTAAGCCAAAATGTATTATACTACATGTTTTTGGTAAAAAAAAAAAGGGATTTTTATAACAGCTTACCTGTAAAATCCTTTTCTTGGAGTACATCACGGGACACAGAGCGACTTAGTCATTACTAATGGGTTATATAGTTTACCTTCAGGTGCTGGCACTGGCAACTTCCAAACCGGAAGTACCCTCCCCTATATAAGCCCCTCCCATCCGGGAGCACCTCAGTTTTGTAGCAAAGCAATAAGTGTCCCAAAAAGAGGGGTGGGAGATCTGTGTCCCGTGATGTACTCCAAGAAAAGGATTTTACAGGTAAGCTGTTATAAAAATCCTTTTTTCTTTTTCGTACATCACGGGACACAGAGCGACTTAGTCATTACTAATGGGACGTCCCAAAGCAATGCCAAATGAGGGGAGGGATACATAAGCTGGGCGCCATCAGGCATGAGGATCTTTTGCGGCCTGCAACACACTGCGCCCAAAGGCGACATCCTCCTGACTTCTAACGTCTACCTGGTAGAATCTAGTAAACGTGTGTACCGAAGACCATGTTGCGGCCTTACATACTTGAGCCAGGGAGGCCTGGTGATGCACTGCCCATGAAGTTCCAACTGCTCTTGTGGAGTGCGCCCTAACTTTGAACGGAGGCGGTCTCTTTCTCAAGCCATAGGCTTGTATTATGACCTGTCGAATCCACTTGGCTAAAGTAGATTTTGATGCTGCCTGACCCTTTCTAGGGGCTTCCGGCAGAATAAATAAAGTATCCGTTCTGCGAATCTGAGCAGTGGCTTTTAGATAAGCTTTAACTGCTCTTACTACATCCAAAGAATGTAATAACTTTTCCTCTACCGAGCTAGGTTTGGGGAAAAAAGAAGGAAGAACCATATCTTGGTTCAAATGAAACCTCGATACCACCTTGGGAAGAAAGGCTGGATGAGGACGTAATACTACTCTGTCCTTATGGACAACCAGATATGGCTCCCTACAGGACAAGGCGGCTAATTCCGATACTCTTTTAGCCGAACAAATGGCTACTAAGAAAATCAATTTCCTGGTGAGAAGAACCAAGGAAATGTGTTGCAATGGTTCAAACAGTTGTTTCTGTAGAACCGACAGAACCAGGTTTAAGTCCCATGGACATATGGGAATACTAACCGGAGGGCTAATACGCATCACTCCTTGTATGAAAGCTTTGACTAGTGAATGCGAAGCCAAGGGCCTTTGAAAAAATATTGACAAGGCCGAAATCTGACCCTTGATAGTACTCAAGGCCAGCTTCCTATCTACAGCCCACTGTAGGAAGTCCAAAATCCTACCTATCACGTACTTACGTGGATGCCATTTCTTGGCCTCACACCACGTAATGTACGCCTTCCAGATCCTATAATAGATCTGCCTGGATACCGGCTTCCTGGCATTGATCATGGTAGATACCACAGAATTAGAGAGCCCTCTCTTTTTCAGAATGTGGGCTTCAATAGCCAGGCCGTCAAACCTAGGGCTGGTAAGGAAGGGTGGTATATCGGTCCTTGCGACAGCAGGTCCGGACGATGTGGGAGGGTCCAAGGGTCCATTTTTACAATCTCCGCATACCATGCCCTTCGGGGCCACGCTGGAGCCACCAGAATCACTGGTTTCTTTTCTACCCTGATTCTGCGGAGTAATCGCGGTAACAATTGTGGCGGTGGGAATGCATATATCAGCTTGAACTGATCCCAAGGGAATACTAGGGCATCCGAGCCGCAAGCTAGGCGATCTCTTGTGCGAGACACAAATCTGTCCACCTTTGCGTTGAATCTGGATGCTAGCAGATCTACATCCGGTGTTCCCCACCGCTGGCATATTGCCTGGAAAACCTCGGGGTGAAGAGACCATTCCCCCGGGCATAATTGTTGGCGACTTAAAAAGTCCGCTCTCCAATTTTCCACTCCTGGGATGAAAACCGCAGATATGGCTGGGACATATCTTTCTGCCCACTCCAGGATGCAATTTGCTTCCCTCTGGGCTGCACGACGCCTGGTGCCACCCTGGTGATTGATATATGCCACTGCTGTGGCATTGTCTGATTGAATTCTGACCGGGGACCCTTGGAGTTTGGATGTCCATGCTACTAGGGCATACCGGGCTGCTCGTATCTCTAAGAGATTGATGGGCAGGATCTTTTCTGCTTCTGACCACTTGCCCTGGAGAGACCATTGCTCCAGTACTGCCCCCCAGCCTATGAGGCTGGCATCTGTAGTGACCACCTTGCAAGAAACCGGACTGAAGGGTTTCCCTTTTTCCAGATTCTGGGGCACCAACCACCAATGGAGGCTCTTGCGAACGGAAGGGGACAGGGACATTGGTAAGTCTAAAGCCTGAACTTTTTTGTTCCAGGCTGACAGTATGGCCCTTTGCAAATTCCTTGAATGGAATTGACCGTAGGGTACCGCTTCGAATGAAGCCACCATTTTTCCCAGCAGCCTCATGCACAGGCGTATGGATGGTTTTCTTTTTGTACCCACTAAGTGGGTCAAATCTTTTAAAGACGACACCTTCTCTGGAGGTAAGAAAATCTTTCTCTGATTTGAATCCAGCCTTAGCCCTAAGTATTCCAGACTTTTGACTGGTCTTAGAGCTGACTTGTCCCGGTTGATAATCCAACCGTGATATTCCAGATACTTGATTGTCTTGTGAATAGCTACTTCCAGCTTTTCCACTGAGTGGTCTATTAGTAGCAGGTCGTCTAGATATGCCATTATCGTTACACCTTGTGTTCTTAGATTGGCCAATAATGGGGCCAGAATTTTTGTGAACACTCGTGGTGCTGTGGCCAGACCGAAAGGTAAGGCTCTGAACTGAAAATGGCGCCCTTCTACTGCAAAGCGTAGAAATTTCCGGTGGGCCGGAAAAATGGGAATATGCAGATAAGCATCCCTTATGTCGATCGAGGCTAACCATTCCTGCCCTTGTAGGGCGGTGGCCACCGATCGGATCGACTCCATCCGAAAAGTCCTGATATTTAGGAACTTGTTTAGCCCTTTTAGATTTAATATGGGCCTCACGTCCCCATTTGGTTTGGGGACTGTGAAAAGGTTCGAGTAAAACCCGAATCCGCTTTCTTCCAGGGGAACCTTCATGATTACACCTTGGAGCAATAGTTGTTCTAGTGCCAGAAGGAGGGATCCTCTCTTCTGGGGATCTCTTGGCACGTTTGACCTCATAAATTGGGCAGGAGGAGTGCCTTTTAACTCCAGCTTGTATCCCAGACTTACTGCGGAGAGCACCCATCTGTCTCTGATGGTGTCCCGCCAGGTCTCTGAACAACTGAAGCCTTCCCCCCACCCGATTGAGTGGGGGCAACGCTTCATGACTTGGGGGGAGGTTTTGTACCTCTCTTGATCCAGGGCTTCTTGTTACCCTGTGATTGTCCCTGATTTCTGCCCCCTGAATTTGACCGCGGAGGCCGTCGGAACTGCTTCACAGCCGATGTGCCCGGGACTGGAGAAGTAGGCCTCTTAAAAGAAGGACTTCTACTCTTGTTCTTAACCGGTAAGAGTGAACTTTTACCGGCAGAAATTTTCTGGATATATTTGTCCAGATCTTCTCCAAATAAGCGTTCTCCATGAAATGGGAAGCTAACCAGCAGTTTCTTACAGGGAGCTTCAGCAGACCAGTTTTTGAGCCACAGAAGCCTACGCATATGTACTACAGACAGCGTAAAGCGGGAGGCCTGTTGGATTGTATCCTTTATGGCGTCCACCGCAAAACACAAGGCTCTAGGCAGGTCAGCTAGGGCAAGAGCCTGCTGATCTGGTAAGTCCCTTAAGACTTGTTTCAACTGATCTTTCACTGCTTGGCAGACTCCAATCGCTGCTACCGCAGGTTGTGTCACCATGCTTGCTGTAGAGAAAAAAAATTGGAGTCTTTACTAAAATCTTCTATCTATTGGGTCTTTGAACATTGGAACATTATCTACTGGACATGTCAGTGATTTGTTCACAGAAGAGATGGCTGCGTCCACTGTAGGGACCCTCCATTTTTTTATGAACTTATCCTCCATGGGATAGATCACCGGAAATCTCTTGGGGGGGAGCAAATATTTTATCAGGATGCTCCCAATCCTGGTAAATAAGCCCTTCTAATAAAGGGTGGATTGGGAAGGAACAGACAGCCTGGGGAGCTTTTAGCGACCCCAGCGAGGAAACCGTAGTGGATGGTGGTTCCGCCAGAGGCATTTTAAATGCTGATCGGACCATGTTAGTCAGAGACTGAACCCATAATCTTTCAGCCTGAGATGCTGAGAAAGGTTCTTCCACTGTTGATTCCTCCATAACAATCAACCTCATCCTGATCCCCTTCGGGTAGGTCGATCTCTGTGTGGGGCTGTTCCTCCACTAACAGGCACTCTGAAGGAGGAGACGGAGATCGGACGCGCTTTTCCTGTGACAGGGAAGCAGCGATCAATGCTGTTAATCTCTCTTCCAATCCTCCCAGAGTTGAGGATAAAACCTCCTCTGTTATATATACAGGAGCAGGTGGACTGGGGACAACCGCAGCACCAGGCACTCCTGTGGGGTTTCTACGGCTACTGACCTCTGAATTCTCAGGGGAGATTGGTGCAGTACAAGCATGCCCAATATCCTCAGAGCCCGATGGAGACCCCTTTGGCTTCCTGGAAGACTTATTTCCGGAGCGTCTGGACGACATATCCTTTAAGCACAAAGCTGAGGTATTCCCGTCGTCATACACCAATTTTGCTGGTAATAGTCTAACACAGTTGCTGCTATATACCAGCTGGTGTCCACTAAAGTGCCTTTCTATGGGGATGCCTGCATCAACCGCCTCTGTGTGCCACTGTTTGTTGCTAGCTCTGTTTGCATCCAGCTGACACTTGTACTGTGTCTTTATACAAGCTGGGACGCCTGCACATGCGCAGAAGCGCCGTGGCGCGCATCGAGCGTCATCCACCCGCCCGCCCCTTTTTTTTCATAGGAGGCGCGTGCACGCGCCCGCGCCCCATTGGCGCCCTTTTCGAAAATCAAACAGGGACTAGGAGCCAGGGCCCTTTTTACCGGAGGGCCTGTGCGGTGGATGAGCGCAGCAACAGGGCAGAGGAAGTGGATTCCCACAGAGAAACTTACCAACGGCCTGGATCTTTTGACTTGAGAAAACCAAAGATCCACATGACAAGAAAAATGGACTACAGCGGCCTCTAGTGGTTTAACACAGGTACCGCGGTCCTATTTTTTTTTTTTTCTTGACTACTATTAAAATTTTACATTTTCAGTAGTTACAGGCATACACAGATATTAGCGGGAATACCGTTGGGTAACAGACAGAAAGACAAATTAGGCTTGGGGGTCCCCCAATAGAACCAAGTTCCTGGGGGCCCCCACTTACCTGTTCCCCGCCGCAGGACTCTGTTTGGTCCACAGAAGCCCAAACTTCACCTATCACGGCAGGCATTGTAATTAAACCTTCAGGGACCGGGTTCCCAAGGATTCCACTCCCCTGGACCTGTATAGCACCCTGCACAGACAACATCTTGGTCGTGGGTATGACCAGAGCTCTGGATCCCAGGGTCCAGCCCTCCTAAGAGAGGCATTACAGGCAAAACCTTGCTCTTCTGCTGCAAGGCCCGGGTACCGACCGTTTAGCTATGAAGCTTTTTTGGTGGGATACGGAACAGCTTACTAAGGCCCAAAAGAACCTGTACGCAAGCCCAGTGAAAACACATGTTACTCTTTGGCCAACACCTTAGACACTGGCAAAAAACTGAGGTGCTCCCGGATGGGAGGGGCTTATATAGGGGAGGGTACTTCCGGTTTGGAATTTGCCAGTGCCAGCACCTGAAGGTAAACTATATAACCCATTAGTAATGACTAAGTCGCTCTGTGTCCCGTGATGTACGAAAAAGAAAATCCGTTAAGTGTATAATAATTGGTTCGTGTGATCACGGACATATGTACGCAAATGATCATGTACAGATGTGCGCAGGTGATCACGGACATGTGTGCAAATGATCATTGGGACATATGATTTTACTGTCACATATGTGGGGGACAGGTGTTTTTACTATGTGGGGACGTGTGTGTGTGTGTGTGGGGACATGTATTTTGGGGACATGTTTGTGTTTACACTGTGTTGGGACACTAGGCTGGTGATCAGTGAGTAAAAAGCTGAAAAAAAAAACCAGCTCATACTCACTGATCACCAGCCAGCTGCAGCGATCCGCTCTCCTCTCCTCACCGACGACTGTTTGAGGAGAGGAGAGCTGATTGCCTAGCAACCGGCTCTCTGTTTACATCACATGACGGCTGTGATTGGACACGGCCGTCATGTGATCAGGAGGGCCAATCACAGAGCCCTCCTGCCGAATCGAGATGCGCTGTGTCCGGATGACACGTGTGCATCGGGATCGCGCCGCTGCGCGGGAACGCGTGCGCGCGATCCCCCTCCTTCTGTGGGACGTTCCTGAACGTCCACTCAGAAGGAGAGAGCGCCCACCCGGCCGTATATATACAGTGGCTTGGTGGGAAGTAGTTAATACTTGGTTGCAAATCCTTTACAGTCAATTACAGCCTGAAGTCTGGAACGCATAGACATCACCAGACGCTGGGTTTCATCCCTGGTGATGCTCTGCCAGGCCTCTACTGCAACTGTCTTCAGTTCCTGCTTGTTGAGGCATTTTCCCTTCAGTTTTGTCTTCAGCAAGTGAAATGCATGCTCAATCGGATTCAGGTCAGGTGATTGACTTGGCTGTTGCATAACATTTCACTTCTTTCCCTTAAACTCTTTGGTTGCTCTCGCAGTATGCTTCGGGTCATTGTCCATCTGCACTGTGAAGTGCCGTCCAATGAGTTCTGAAGCATTTGGCTGAATATGAGCAGATATTGCCCGAAGCACTTCAGAATTCATCATGATGCTTTTGTCAGCAGTCACATCATCAATAAATATAAGAGAACCAGTTCCATTGGCAGCCATACATGCCCCCGCCATGACACTACCACCACCATGCTTCACTGAGGAGGTGGTATGCTTTGGATCATGAGCAGTTCCTTTCCTTCTCCATATTCTTCTCTTCCCATCACTCTGGTACAAGTTGATCTTGGTCTAATCTGTCCATAGGATGTTGTTCCAGAACTGTGAAGGCTTCTTTAGATGTTGTTTGGCAAACTCTAATCTGGCCTTCCTGTTTTTGAGGCTCACCAATGGTTTACATCTTGTGGTGAACCCTCTGTATTCACTCTGGTGAAGTCTTCTCTTGATTGTTGGCTTTGACACACATACACCTACCTCCTGGAGAGTGTTCTCTATCTGGCCAACTGTTGTGAATGGTGTTTTCTTCACCAGGGAAATAATTTTTCGGTCATCCACCACAGTTGTTTTCCGTGGTCTTCTGTGTCTTTTAGTGTTGCTGAGCTCACCGGTGCATTTTCTTTTTAAGGATGTTCCAAACAGTTGATTTGGCCACACCTAATATTTTTGCTATCTCTCTGATGGTTTTTTTTTTTCAGCCTAATGATGACTTGTTTCACTGATGGTGACAGCTCTTTGGATCTCATATTGAGAGTTGACAGCAACAGATTCCAAATGCAAATAGCACACTTGAAATTAACTCTGGACCTTATATCTGCTCCTTGTAAATGGGATAATGAGGGAATAACACACACACACCTGGCCATGGAACAGCTGAGCAGCCAATTGTCCCATTACTTTTGGTCCCTTAAAAAGTGGGAGGCACATATACAAACTGTTGTAATTCCTACACCGTTCACCTGATTTGGATGTAAATATCCTCACATTAAAGCTGAAAGTCCGCAGTTAAAGCACATCTTGTTTGTTTCATTTCAAATCCATTGTGGTGGTGTATAGAGCCAAAAAGATTAGAATTGTGTCGATGTCCCAATATTTATGGACCTGACTGTATACACACACACTCGGATATATACAGATACATGCATACAAACTCAGATATATACTGTACACATGTTCAGGTATATACATGCACACAACACACAGATTTACACACTGAGATACATACATGCACTCAGATAAACACAACATACTGTGAGATAAATACGTACATAGTAGTTAGTCTGGTAATGGGCAGCCAGCTTCTCTCCTCCCCTCTCTGTCCTGCTGTCCCCTCAGTGTCAGTCGTGCAGCACACTCACAGCTCCTCTCCAATACATGGTCTGTCAGAGTGAGCAGTCCCGAGAGGGCTCCAGTAGCCGGAACTAGAAGCAGAGCATCGGCAAATGCGGCCAGGAGGTTCTGTATCCCTCCACAGAGAGAAACAAGTCCCTTGTAATTAGGGCTGTTTCCATCCTGACAATTACAAATACCTGAAGATAGGTGAACATCTGATACATGTTATGGAAGCAGGATTCTAATTAAGCTTTTATGGGGTTGCTAGGGGGGTGATGGAAGAGTTTATGGGGGTGCTCTTGTGTCTGGGTGACAGGCAGCGAGAAACCCGGGAAGACGATTTAAAAACCGGACTGTCCGGGTGAATCCTGGACATGTGGCAACCCCAATTACACCCCTAGGCCAGTCTGCACAATTTTTAGGAGGGAAATTCAAGGAAAAAAAAAAAAAAACACTTACATTTAAATGCAGCATGCAGCCTTGCCCATCTGCAGCCTTGCCCATCTGCAGCCTTGCCCATCTGCAGCCTTGCCCATCTGCAGCCTTGCCCATCTGCAGCCTTGCCCATCTGCAGCCTTGCCCATCTGTCCATCTGCAGCCTTGCCCATCTGTCCATCTGCAGCCTTGCCCATCTGTCCATCTGCAGCCTTGCCCATCTGTCCATCTGCAGCCTTGCCCATCTGTCCATCTGCAGCCTTGCCCATCTGTCCATCTGCAGCCTTGCCCAGTGCCCATCTGCAGCCTTGCCCAGTGCCCATCTGCAGCCTTGCCCAGTGTCCATCTGTCCATCTGTCGCCTTGCCCAGTGTCCATCTGTCCATCTGCAGCCATGTCCATCTGCAGCCTTGCCCAGTGTCCATCTGTCCATCTGCAGCCTTGCCCAGTGTCCATCTGCAGCCTTGCCCAGTGCCTTTGCAGCCTTGTCAGTCTCGGCGATTTTTACAATTGGCGCCGATTTCTGTGTGGAGAGGAGCGAGCGGGGCAGAGTGTACTTCGGCTAGACTCGGCTTCTCTCGCAGTCCCGCCCATCTCCACTGACTGCGCCGCTGACATAGAGAAAGCCGAGTGTACTTCGGCTAGACTCGGCTCTGCTCACAGTCAGGGGCAGGACTGCGAGAGGAGCCGAGACTAGCCGAAGTACACTGCAGCCTTGCCCATCTGTCCATCTGCAGCCTTGCCCATCTGTCCATCTGCAGCCTTGCCCATCTGTCCATCTGCAGCCTTGCCCATCTGTCCATCTGCAGCCTTGCCCATCTGTCCATCTGCAGCCTTGCCCATCTGTCCATCTGCAGCCTTGCCCAGTGTCCATCTGTCCATCTGTCGCCTTGCCCAGTGTCCATCTGTCCATCTGCAGCCATGTCCATCTGTCCATCTGCAGCCTTGCCCAGTGTCCATCTGTCCATCTGCAGCCTTGCCCAGTGTCCATCTGCAGCCTTGCCCAGTGCCTTTGCAGCCTTGTCAGTCTCGGCGATTTTTACAATTGGCGCCGATTTCTGTGTGGAGAGGAGCGAGCGGGGCAGAGTGTACTTCGGCTAGACTCGGCTTCTCTCGCAGTCCCGCCCATCTCCACTGACTGCGCCGCTGACATAGAGAAAGCCGAGTGTACTTCGGCTAGACTCGGCTCTGCTCACAGTCAGGGGCAGGACTGCGAGAGGAGCCGAGACTAGCCGAAGTACACTCGGCTTTCTCTATGTCAGCAGCGCAGTCAGAGATGGGCGGGACTGCGAGAGGAGTCGAGTAAAGCCGAGTGTACTTCGGCTCCTCTCGCTCGTTTCAGCAGGGGAATCGGAGTATTGGCGTATAACACGCACCCACGATTTTCCCCTGATTTTAAGAGGAAAAAAAGTGTGTGTCATACGCCGATAAATACGGTATGTGTGTGTGTATACACACACACACACACATATATATATATATATATATATATATATATATATATATATATATAGGAAGCTTCAGAATGGCAAAGATGTTTTTATTCTAAATTATGTGAGCAGACTGCAGTTCCACTTTAAGTTGTACACTTTTCCGACAGTGGCGACCTCCCACAATATTTACATCCTTTGTTAAAAATCTTCTCACTGTTGCTAATGCAACATCAACTTGTACGAGCCATACCACAAAAAAAAAAAAATAACCACCATGTAAATCTATGTAAACTAATCCTGAATACATGTCTTAATGTAACCACTCTGGTTTTAACCACTTCAATACAGGGCTTTTTATACCACCTCAATACCGGGCCTATTCTGGCACTTCTCTCCTACATGTACAAATCATCATTCTTTTGCTAGAAAATTACTCAGAACCCCCAAACATTATATATGTTTTTTTAGCAGACACCCTGGGGAATAAAATGACGGTCATTGCAATTTTTTATCTTGCACGGTATTTGCGCAATCATTTTTCAATTGCCTTTTTTTTTTGAAAAAAAATGGTTTCATGAATTAAAAAACAAAAAACAGTAAAGTTAGCCCAATTTTTTTGTAAAATATGAAAGATTATGTTACGCCGAGTAAATAGATACCAAACATGTCACGCTTTAAAATTGCCCACACTCACGGAATGGCGCCAAACTTCGGTTCTTAAAAATCTCCATAGGCGACGCTTTGAAATTTTTTACAGGTTACCAGGTTAGTTACAGGGGAGGTCTAGTGCTAGAATTGTTGCATGCGCTCTAACACACGCGGCGATACCTCACATGTGTGGTTTGAACGGAGTTTACATATGTGGGCGGGACTTGCGTGTGCGTTCGCTTCTGAGCGCGAGCTACCGGGGACAGGGGAGTTTTACTTTTTTTTTAATCACTTTTATTCCTATTACAAGGAATGTAAACTTCCCTTGTAATAGGAATGGTGTTTGACAGGTTTTCTTTATGGAGAGATGCGGGGTCAATAAGACCCCACATCTCTCCTCCAGGCTGGAAAGCATGAGATTGTGAACAAAAATTTCACCGATCTCATGCTTACTAGCCGCAATCACGGCTTTGTTTACTTCTGAGAACCCGAGTGTGACGTCATCACATCGCGCTCGGGCCTCCGACGGTCAGAGATAACTGGTGACCATCTCTATGCTTGTCATGTGACAAGACAGCGGCGCCGGACGATTCTTTCTCCGGGCCCCCGATGGCACGGGAGAGCCCCGAGAAGCACCGGATGGCGGCGGGAGGGGGGTCAGGATGTCCCCTCCCGACGCCTATAAGAACGATCAAGCGGCCGAACCGCCGTTATGATCGTTCTTATCGTGTGCAGAATCGCCGGCTGAAGACAAGGATATCTGAATGATGCCTCTAGCTGCAGGCATCATTCAGATTTCCCCCCACAAAGCCCAGAACGTCATATGATGTCCACCCAGGATGGGAGATCCTATCTGTGGATGTCATTTGACTGTGGGCGGGTAAGGATGTGGTTAAAGTACAAAAAATAAATACATAAAATATTTTTTACTGTCTTACCGGATACCAATCTGCTCCAGAGAGACCATATTTTCAAACTCTGCAAACAAAAAAAAAAAAAACAAGAAACAGTGAGCAGAAAAATTGCATGGCATATGTTTGAGAAAAACCTGTGCTATGGAAACACAATAAATAATAATGTGACTATGCGATTTGGGCTGCTGCTGTAGTGTAAGGTGAAGAAACCCCAAAGTGATAAAAATGAATATTAAACTCAGCGCTACTCCTATAAAACACTAATATGGTATCCAAATCAAAAAACCTGCATCAACATATTCAATAGCATGACATTACTTAATGTGATATAAAGTGCCCCGTGCAATTAAAGTGAAAACAAATAAAGTGCAATCATATAAAGTCCATTCAGTATGGAGTGCCGAGCTTGTGCAAGCGATGCAGTTTTGTGTGGTTGTCAGGTTACTCTCTGTGCTCCCCTCCTGGGTCCCCACTCACGAGAAAAAAAATCTTTACATACGTTTGTTTGTTAAATTAGGATGGTGTCTCCTGTCACTGATCAGGATTGCTGGATTCGGTCATTATATAGAAATGACTCCCTTATTCCACCGGTATGTTTTAGAGTGTATGGGATATCCTAGATTCAAATCTTAATTATCACCTTCCCAGGTTTCATAGTGACCGGATATCCATTTTAAACATATGGCAATGAAGGGAAGAGTATATAGTGTAATACTGCTAGTTTTATTCATAAAGATACAAAATATTACACTTGTATCAAAAATGTGCAGAGAAATGCCGCCTTGGCGTGCAAACAACCGTCACGAGGTCTGCTCAGCTTGACGCGTTTCGCCCCTCCCACTGGGTGTCATCAGAAGCCAATGGTGCTTGTCTTATGTATTAAGTCCCACCCATTACACCCGGTAACTCCTACTACTCACTGTTTGCGCAGTTATTACCATCACTTCCGGTTCCCGCAGAAACAGAAGGGACCTCACCGTTTTCCTCCGGAAATGTTAAAACGCCATTTTGGTATTTCCTCCACATATGTAAAAGGCATGGAATCACTTCCTGTTTACACAGGAAGCATCCGAATTGCCATCTTAGTACTCAGAATGATAAGTGGGAATCTTTTGCGCTACTAGTGAGTATATAAAAATGGGAATAAGGATAAAAGAAAAGTGTGCAAAAAGCTGCAAAAACTAGTCGTGTTCACCATACACAATAAAAGTAAATGAATAATGTTCTCGCGCTAAAACCAAAGCAAACAAAATCTCCTCTCTAAAGTGCAACAGTGTCCTTATTACTATATAGTATAAATCGATCCAAACATGAAATGAGGATCAATAAACAAAAGTGCAACAGCAAACGAACAAACATCAATATGTGCAAAATAAGCAATAAGTGCAATAATGCTTCAAGTGCAAGTATAGTATTGCAACAGCGTGACAACCTGTACAATAAAGTGCTAAATAAGTGCTAATAAATGCAGAAGAAAATAAATATGAGTCCTGGTGGGCAAATAATGGCTCTGAATTCAAAGTCCCTTAATGCAATAAAGTCATTGGACAGACAAGGTGAGAAATTATGTAAACCGTGTCAAATCTTGTTCCAATAGGAATGACTGACATTAGAGAATGACGGTGACAATAGGGTATCCCAAAACTGTCTCACAGAACTCTCACCTCTATAATGAAATAAGAAGGCATCAACTGTAATCTCCTCCCTCCTCTGCCAAGTCCTCACTGCTCGATATTCCGACTGTAATCCTCCAATGTTTCCAGTTATCTCACATGGATGTCAATTCACCTAAGGGGGATTGCTCCAGCAGTAGGGCCAAACCGGGGGTGAGAGAAAGAAGCCTCCAAATAGTGAAGTGGGTTACGATAAAACTAGTTTATTAATAAAAAGTAAATGCTCGTACATCAAAAACAAAGTAAAAAGACGTGTATACGGACCGTGGCGTTACAATACGCCGTCTTACGGTTCCTCCGGGTACTTCCGGTTCAAAGTGACCTTGCTTCCTCCCTACGCTGTTAAGTCACGCACCTCGTGACTTCATCAGGGGACCCGATTGATTGATGAGGTATTGTTTATATAGTGGAAAACCGGAAGTAGTTGTTCGGCCATTTTGTTGTAGCCTATTAGATGTATATGGGCGCCATGTTCCTGATACAGGGAACTGCGGAAACGCCATTATTTAAAACAGTCCTTCTCTTTAGAGAGACTAAAGCTACTACGGCTGTCAAACTGTTTTCAGAATTTCATTATCATGCAGTCAGCATGCCTAGAGGGGGACTGGAAATTCGATCGGATAGATGAGCTTTAAAAAACAGTCCCATACACATACGGATTACAGCGGTCTGACTGTGTAAATAAATGTAATAAGGGACGGCAAAAAGAACATCACCTAATATGCACTGAATGTTAATGTCTAAAAACAATTCGCATATACTAATAAAAGTGCATGTATGTGTAGACAAAGGGCTAGAATAAAAAAAAAATATTAAAAACATGTGTATAATATATATATATTATATATATATATATATATATAAAACCTGACTGAATCATTTTGACTGATATAACTATATGTATAACCAAACTGGGATACTGTTCCAAAGGTCCTATGCTCAGGGAATTATCCTCTAGCCGGTCACTTTAAACCAAACGCACCCAGGGGAACAGTAATACATAATCACATCCATATATGACAAATTTAGGTATTACTGTCTAGTTAATCCTAAAGTGGATAAAATAATTCTGTCAATGGGAATGTTGCAAAATAAAAAGAAAGCACCTCTATTTCACGATGTTCCATGTTTGATCATTGACTATAATGTACAACATAAGGATGTGGCCAAATTGATTGAACGACATTGGCACATCCTAAAGAATGACAAAGATCTTAAACACATTCTACCGGATAGGCCCAAAATTATTTATAAAAGAGCCCCAACATTGAAAGGACACGATAGTCAAATCAGTGGTGGCATAGGACCTTTGGAACAGCATCCCAGTATGGTTATACATATAGTTATATCAGAGTCATAATGATTCAGTCAGGTTTTATATATGGAATATACAGTTCAGTTTTGGGCACCAGTTCTCAAAAAGGATATCGGGGAACTGGAGAAAGGGCAGAGAAGGGCAACCAAACTGATAAGAGGCATGGAGGAGCTCAGCTATGAGGAATGATTAGGAGGAGAATAAGAGGGGATGTGATTAACATGTACAAATATATAAGGGGTCCATATAGTGAACTTGGTGTGGAGTTATTCACTTTACGGTCAACACAAAGGACAAGGGGGCACGCTTTACGTCTAGAGGAAAAAATAAGATTTCATCTCCAAATACGGAAAGGTTTCTTCACAGTAAGAGCTGTGAAAATGTGGAACAGACTCCCTCCAGAGGTGATTCTGGCCAGCTCAGTAGATTGCTTTAAGAAAGGCCTGGATACTTTCCTAAATGTACATAATATAACTGAGTACTAACATTTAAAAAGGTAAAGTTGATCCAGGGTAAATCGGATTGCCTCTCGGGGGATCAGGAAGGAATTTTTTCCCCTGCTGTAGCAAATTGGATGATGCTCTGCTGTCTTTTTTTGCCTTCCTCTGGATCAACTGTGGGTATAGAATTGGGTATATGGGATTGTACGATATTTTTTATTTTATTTATTTATGGTTGAAATGGATGGACTGTCTTTTTTCAACCTAACTATATAACTATATATATTATACACGTTTAATTTATTTTATATTCTATCCCTTTGTCTACACATACATGCACTTTTATTAGTATATGCCAATTGTTTTTAGACATTATTAACATTCTGTGTATATTAGGTGTTCTTTTTGCGGTCCCTTATTAAATTTACACAGTCAGACCGCAGTAGTCCATGTGTGTATGGGACTGTTTTTTAAAGCTCATCTATCTGATCGAATTTCCAGTCCCCCTCTAGGCATGCCGACTTCATGATAATGAAATTCTGAAAACAGTTTGACAGCCGTAGTAGCTTTAGCCTCTCTAAAAAGAAGGACTGTTTTAAAGAATGGCGTTTCTGCAGTTACCTGTATCAGGAACATGGCAGCGCCCATATACATCCAATAGGCTACAACAAAATGGCCGAACAACAACTTCTGGTTTTCCACTATATAAACAATACCTCAGCAACCAGTTTCCCCTGATGAAGTCACGAGGTGCGCGACGTAACGGCGTAGGGAGGAAGCGAGGTCACTTTGACCTGGAAGTACCCAGAGGAACAGTAGGACGGCGTATTTCAACGCCGCGGTCCGTATACACGTCTTTTTACTTTGTTTTTGATGTACGAGCATTTACTTTTTATTAATAAACTAGTTTTATCATAACCCACTTCACTATTGGAGGCTTCTTTCTCTCTCCCCCCGCCCCCGGTTTGGCCCTACTGCTAGAGCAATCCACCTTAGGTGAATTGACATCCGTGTGATGACTGGAAACATTGGATGATTACAGTCGGAATATCGAGCAGTGAGGACTTAGAGGAGGGAGGAGACTACAGTTGATGCCTTATTTCATTATAGAGGAGAGTTCTGTGAGACAGTTTTGGGATACCCTATTGTCACTGTGATTCCCTAATGTCACCGTCATTCCTATTGGAACAAGATTTGACACATCATTTCTCACCTTGTCTGTCCAATGACTTTATTGCATTAAGGGACTTTGAATTCAGAGCCATCATTTGCCCACCAGGACTCATTTATTTTCTTCGGCATTTATTAGCACTTATTTAGCAATTTATTGTACAGGTTGTCACGCTGTTGCAATACTGTACTTACACTTGTCGCATTATTGCACTTATTGAGGTTTATTCGTTTGGTGTTGCACTTTTGTTTATTGATCCTCATTTCATGTTTGGATCGATTTATACTATATAGTATTAAGGACACTGTTGCACTTTAGAGCTTTTAGCGTGAGAAAATTATTTATTCAGTACTCAGAATGAGGCACTACACCCACTATTACTATTGATAATTACGATTTTGATCTAGGATATTCCATACACTCTTAAACATACCGGTGGAAGAAAAAAGTAATTTCTATATAATGTCCGTAAGCCAACCATCCTGATATAACAAAAAGGCGTATTTAATCACTTCAATACCAGGCACTTACACCCCTTCCTGCCCAAGCCAATTTTCAGCTTTCAGCACTGTCGCTGTTTAAATGACAATTGCGCACTCATGCTACACTGTACCCAAACAGAATTTTTTTATCATTTTGTTCCCACAAATAGAGCTTTCTTTTGGTGCTATTTGATCACCTCTGCGGTTTTTATTTTTGCTAAATAAAAAAAAAAAAAAAAATTGCATTTTTGAACTCACCGTATATCCTTTCCTCCGAAGTTCATTGACGGACACAGCTCCTTTAATCTTGACCTTAGAGTTATATCGCCACCTTCAGGAGAGGACTAGGCAGAACATTTAAAACCGCAAAGCTTAACAGTACCGCTCAGGGGACAGTCCTACTGGCTATAACCCCTCACACTGTATTTAGCAGCTCAGTTTGTCAAAAAGCAGGACAAACATAAATGGGAGGGGTGGGTGCTGTGTCAGTCAATGAACTTCAGAGAAAAATATTTTTTTACGGTGAGAAAATCCTATTTTCTCTTTCGTTCATTGACGGACACAGCTCCTTTAATCTTGATCTTAGGGACGTCCCCAAGCAGTGTCAAAAAACGAGGGGTGGGAACAGCAAACAACCTCCACCCAAAACAACCAGAGCTCCTCAACGGAGGAGTTGCAACCTCAAACAGCCGCCTGCAAAACCTTGCGGCCGAAGGAAGCATCCGCAGATGCACTCACATCAACCTTGTAAAATTTTGTGAAAGTGTGAATGGACGATCATGTCGCCGCCTTACACACCTGGGAAACGGACGCCTGATGTCGGAAAGCCCAGGAGGCACCAATTGCCCTGGTCGAATGCACCGTGACAGGAAAGTGAGGCGCCCGCCCTTTTAGGGCATAAGCCTGAACCACGATCTGATCCACCGAGAAATGGTGGCAAATGAGACCGCCAGGCCCTTCTTTGGACCAGCTACTGACACAAACCGTGAGTCTGACCTCCGAAACGGAGCCATAGCAGACAGATACACCCGCAGAGCTCGGACCACGTCCAAGGAATGCAAAGCAACCTCTTTGTGCTTCCGTTCTCGGCCGTCGCATCCCAATGTCCTCATTTAGATGAAAGGCCGAAACAACCTTAGGAAGAAACGAAGGCTGCGGGCGTAGCACCGCTTTATCCTTGTGGAGGATCAAGTAGGGAGACTTGCAAGACAAGGCCGCCAACTCAGAAACCCTTCTGGCAAAGGTAATAGCCATCAGAAAAGCTACTTTCTGAGAGAGTGTCAACAGGGGAATCTCTAATGTTTACAAATGGCGGTTTCTGAAGCACCGAGAGCACCAGACTCAAATCCCACGGAGGCAGCAGGGGTCGAATTGGAGGAGCCACATGTCAAACCCCCTGTACAAAACATACTCACCAGTGAATGAGCCGCCAAAGGTCATTGAAAGAAAACAGCCAAGGCTGGTATCTGTCCCTTAATGGTGCTTAAGGCAAGTTTTTGATCCACTCCATGCTGTAAAAACAGCAGGATCCTGGAAATCAAATATGTACGCGGATGCCATGCCATCTTCTCACAGAGATGTAGGCCTTCCATGTACGATGACAAATTTTCCGAGAGGATGACTTTCGCGCCCTCAGCATAGTAGAGATAACAGAGTCTGACAGACCTCGGTCCCTTAGCACCTGGCTCTCAACAGCCATGCCGTTAAAGCCAGCGACTGTAAAAGCAGGAACAAGTATAGGACCTTGCGAGAGAAGGTCCTCTCGCATCGGCAGCCGCCAAGGAACATCCGCCACCAGTCATACTAAGTCAGCGTGCCAGGGACGCCGAGGCCAATCAGAATCATTGGAATCCCCTCGGTTTCCACTCTGCGAAGCAGTTTTAGTGGGGGAAAGGCATAAATGAGTCAATAATGCCCCCATGGAGCTACCAACATGTCTGTCGCGTCTGCCCAGGGATCCTTGGACCTGGCCACAAACCTCAGTACTTTTCGATTGAGGCGAGAAGCCAGGAGATCCACATCTGGTGTGGCCCATCTCAGGCAAAGGAGATGAAAGACATCCGGATGTAGCGACCATTCCCCTCGGTCCAGCATCCGACGACTTAGGTAGTCCGCTTGCCAGTTTTCTATGCCCGGAATGTACACAGCCGAGATAGCCGGCACGCGCGGCTCTGCCCACCTCAGTATGTGAGCGACCTCCAATGCTGCAGCCGAGCTCCTTGTTCCTCCTTGATGGTTGACATACGCCACAGCCGTGGCGTTGTCCGACTGGATCCTGACTGGGCGGCCCTGCAGTCTTTGGGACCATGTGGAGAGGCACTGCCTGATTGCCTGAAGTTCCAACACATTGATCGGCAGGCGGGATTCTGCCTGTGTCCAGCGACCTGTGTCGACTGTATGCCCCAAACTCCCCCAACTGGTCAGGCTGGCATCCGTTGTGATCACCGTCCAGTGAAAAGGAAGGAACGACTTCCCGGCCTGAAGGGCCGGAGATCTCCGCCTCCAGATCAGGGATTCTTTGACTAGGCGGCTCACCCGGATTGGACAATCCAGAGACAACGGAGATTTGTCCCATTTTGACAGGATCACCTTTTGCAAGACTCGGGTGTGGAATTGAGCATACGGTACCGCCTCGAAGGAGGCTACCATGAGACCCAGGACTCGCATGCAAAAGCGCATTGACAACCACCTGCGGGACGCCAACAGCTTTACCGCAGCCTGAGGGTCTGCAGTTTGTCCGAAGGGAGAAAGATCCTCGCCTCTGAGGAGTCCAGAATCAAGCCCAGGTACTGCAGGCATTGAGTCGGCACCAACACTGACTTCTGGAGATTCAGTACCAAATGAAACTCCCGAAGAGTCTGACTGGCAAATCGCTACATCCTCAATTCTGAGGCGGAAGCTGCTCTCAGAAGGAGGTCGTCCAGGTAGCCCACCCATTGCGATACCTCGTTGTCTCAGCAAGGCTAGAATCGGGGCGAGCACATTGGTGCAGACGCCAGGCCAAAAGGGAGAGCTACAAAATTGGTAGTGATCGTACCTGACTGCAAACCGCAGAAACCTCTGATGCCTGACGCATATGGGGACATGCAAGTATGCATCCTTGATGTCCAAGGATGCCAGAAAATCCCCCGGATGGAGTGCAGCAACCACAGAGCGAACTGATTCCATCCTGAACTTTTGTAGTTTAACAAAGGTGTTGAGGGCCTTGAGATCCAGGATTGGACGGACCCCTTCCTTCTTTGGGACTACAAACAAATTGAAGTAGAATCCCTGAAACCTTTCCGGTGGCGGCACAGGTACTATCACCCCGCGCATCAGCAGGTCCTGCACTGCCCCAAACAGGGCGTCGTGACGAGCCGGAAGAAGATGGTTTGAGGGAAAAAATCTGTTTGGTGGACAAGAAAGAAACTTTCTTGTACCCTGATGAAACCACTTTGCAGACCCAGCGGTCGGAAAGTAGGGAATCCCACCGAGCTGCAAACTCTCGAAGGCGACCCCCACCCATGAGTCGGGTGGGGGCAAACCTTTATGCTGTCGCAGATTTGTTCGCAGGCTTGTTTGGCTTGCGAAACCAGGGACGCTTCTGTCCATCAGCGGGCACCTTGTCGGCCTGGGAACGCTTACCTGCGGGCCCGGGCAGATGAAGAAAACGCTTCTGACCGGAAAAGGAGGGCCCTGGCCTACGGCGTGGCTCCTTACCTTTTCTGGACTGTGGGAGCAGCGTGCTCTTACCCCCAGTAACATTTTAATAATGTCGTCCAGAAAGGCTCCAAATAGCCTCTCTCCCTGGAAGGGCAAATCCACCAGAGCTTTACTGGATGTCTGGTCCGCAGACCAGCATTTTAGCCAAATCAGGCGACGTAGCACCACAGCAGATACTGAGGCTCTGGAAAGCAAGGGAGCTGTATCTAAGGCCGCATCACAGACATACTTAAGGCCATGCACCAACTGGTCTGCCAGTTCTACGCAGACCGGGGAAGCCTGTTGCTTTTCCAACTCACGGTGCAATAATTTAGCCCATTCGGTAAGTGTCTGACACCAGGGCCGTGGCCAACACTGGCCGCAATGCTGACACCGCCTCGGCCCACCTGTCTGCAGATTCCTTAAAAAGCAGGGGTCCCCTCCACCGGAATCGTGGTTACCTTATTTAGCTTGGATACCAGAGGGTCCACAATTGGGGGTAACGCACCGCCTTGCGACCGATAAGGCCAGCTACGGTCGTTCCCATTCTTTGTATATAAACAAAATCAAAATAAGTTTTGTAGGGAAAAACCCTAGCAGTGCAGGCCGGCTCGTGGGACCCAAAAGGGACCGAAACTTCAGTAGATGCCCCCACCGTATTCTCCAGTTTTAGGGTCTCCCGCACTGCGGTGATAAGTGCTCCAACAAGCACCTTTTCCTGCGCTGACCCGGACACGGAGTCATCCCCGCTGTCCGAATGGTCCTGGTTTGCATCCTCTGATACATCAGAACAGGGGCCGTGTGCCACTGCAAGGCCCGAGTCTGAATCAGAGCTTTCCCCATTAGATGGTGGGGGGCGTTTACCACCACCCCCCCCTGCACCCGCACACCGCTTCCACCCTGACTCCAGGACAAAGCATCCATAGGCACCGCAGGTGCAGGGGAACCGGTTGCCACCACAAGGATGTCTGTGGAAGAACCGTCAGCTTCTGACGCCATGCTGACCCACACCCGCCTGACACCCGTTAGGGACCAAAGGCAAGGTACACAAAGTCCACCCTCCTAGCTGCCACAGACTGAGGAGCCCCCCACAGGACTCACCACCCTGACCCAGGTACTGTGCTGTGCCGCTGCCCGCTCTCCCTCACAAGGTGTTCTGTGCAATTTGCGCCGTTCCAGAAGGATATCCAGCGCTAGAGGCAAACAACGAGCTGGGGCTACAAGAAAATGGCTGCTTCAGCAAGAAAAAACCGCCTGAGGGCTCCAGCAAGATGGCCGCCGGACTTCCTGACTAAGGCTACAGGAAAAACGGCCACCGAGCTTTCCTGACTACAGGAAAAAGGCAGCCGAATCTTCTGACTGAAAATACAGGGAAGAAAAATGGCGTGGCCACGCTGACCCTCAGCGCGGTGGCCTATCACAATATGCCCACCAGAACACCCCACTATGTCCCATCATTCAGGGAAGGGAGGAGCAGACCCAACACCCAGCGCAGACCCCCGCCAGGACGGAGCACCCCCGGAGGACTCCCTGTCAGGTACAAAGCGGCCCTGTATGGGGAGGAGGGAAAGGACAGAGACAGACAGAGACAGGGACAGACAGACCCTAGTCGACCTCCCGGGGAATGCCCAGCTGCTGCCGAGACAGGTGGAGCCATACTTACCCCTCCTGTGTGCCTTCCACAGACAAACCCATCACCCGAGCGGTACGGGGTGGCCGTCAGCCACGACACACTGACTCGGACAGCAGTAGCCCGGTCATACGTGTGCCCCGGAGCATATAGCTCACCGGCCACCCCTTGAGCAGACGGGGTATGTCGTGGCCGACCCAACGCATAGATAAGGTCTGCTCACGCTCGATGGCCAGGGAGACTACCAGGATCTATATTATACAGCCTGTCACCCAGCCCGGCTGTTGATAGCAGATCTCAAGATCAGAAAAGTAGAAACATTTTAAAAATCCTCAGGACCAATGGTCCCCACCGGGAGCCAGGTCCTACTACACTAGGCAGAAAAAAAACAGAGTTACATACCGGTAACATCCTTTACCAGGAGTCTTTCAGGACAGCCACCTTAGAGAGAGATTCCGGCTCCTCCCTTCTCAGGAAACACTGCCTTCAATGCAAAGATTTAAGCCTCATCCTCCCGCCGGCCCCTCAGTTCTTTGAGAGTACCTCCGGCCAACTGGTGAGAAACAAGAACACGTCATACAAGTACAATTATCTTACCTGACACCCTCATGCGATGAGTTCATTTATACAAGTACAATTCCAATAAAATGGGTGGGTACCGGTGCTGTCCTGAAAGACTCCTGGATAAGGATGTTACCGGTAAGTAACTCCGTTTTTCCCCGTTCGTCTTTCAGGACAGCCACCTTAGAGAGGATAAGCGAGTACCTTACCTTAGGGTGGGACTACTGCCTGCAGTACTTTACGACCGAAGGCCTGGTCTTTGGCTGACAGCAGGTCCAATCTGTAGTGTTTCACAAACGTGGTAAAGCTGGACCCACATTGCAGCCCTACAGATCTGCTCTGGAGAAGCACCAGCCCACTCTGCTTGAGAAGTCGCCATTGCCCTGGTGGAGTGTGCCCTAATACCCCCCGGGGCCTCTAACCCCCCTATCACATAAGCTTGAATAATAACTGCCCTTAGCCATCTGGCTATCGTGCGTCTAGAGGCTCTGGAGCCCTTCCTAGACCCTGAAAATACAAAAAAGTGAATCAGATTTCCAAATCTAAATACTCAAGGACGCACCCAACGTCCAAATTATGAAAGCTGCACTCCTGTTCCCTCACAGGATTCGAACAAATAGGTAGGCAAAACAATTTCTTGGCCTCTATGAAAATTAGATGACACCTTAGGCAAAAAGGCCAGATCTTTTTTAAAAACCACACGATCCGAGAAAACTTGAAAAAAAAAAACGTGCCCTAATCGAGAGGGCTTCGAGTTCACTCACTCGCCTTGCCGTAGTGATCGCCACCAAAAATACAGTTTTGAGGGTGATCAATTAAAAGGTGCAAGATCCCAGCGGCTCAAAAGGTTCCCCTGTAAGGGCCTGTAAAACTAAGGAAAGGTCCCACACAGGAAAAGGAGGAGACTGACTGGCCTCTGTCTGCCTAAGGCTTTAAAAAAACCTTACTATCCATGGATCTACGGCTAGTTGTTTTTCCAGGAAAACGCTCAAAAGCGGACACTTGTCCTTTCAGGGTGCTAAGGGCTAAGCCTTTGTCTGCCCCGGACTGCAGAAATTCCAACACTGCTAAAGAACTGCGTATGTCAAAAGAGCTTTCCGAGCACCAACTATTAAAACGTTTCCAAACCTTTAAGTAGATGGCCTGCGTCTCCTTTTTTCTACAGCTTAGGAGAGTTGTGACTAGGCGATCGGAGAACCCCTTGCCCCTCAGCAATTCCTCCTCAGAAGCCAAGCTGCAAGGTTCCACCTCTCTACGCGAGGACAACAGACTGGACCTTGAGTAAGAAGATTCTCCTGGGTTGGTAGAATCCAGGGAGGTTCTACAGCCAGGCTCTTCAAGATGGAGAACCACAGCCTTCCGGGCCAATGTGGCGCAATCAGAATGAGAGTTGTATTCTCTCCCCGGAACTTCCTCAATACTGCTGGAATCGGCACAGGAGGGGGGGGAAAAGCATAACACCTGGAGAAAGCCCAGGTCTGAGGAGCCAGAGCATCCACTCCTAGCGCCCCGTCTGTTCAGGGAAAAGAAGAGACTTGCTTTGGTATTGTGTCTTGAGGCAAAAAGGTCCACACATGGTACCCCCCCACTTTCGAGTGACCATGTTGAAGACCTCCTGGCTCAAGACCCAGTCGCCCTCCCTCAGCGTATTCCTGCTGAGGAAGTCCGCTACCCGATTCTGTTCCCCCTTCAAAATGTATTGACGAGAGGGACAGAACGTTGATCTCGGGCCCATCTGAGGATGGTTTCTGCCATAACCCACAGGGATCCACTTTTGGTACCCCCCTGCCTGTTGATATAGGCCACCGCTGGGGAGTTGTCTGACCGGACCCACACATGCTGACCTTGACGTTCTCTCTAAAAGGATCTGAGTGCCATTGCTACTGTCCTCAGCTCTCTCCAGTTGGAGGACCTCTCTGCGTCCTCTCTCCCCCAGGTACCTTGTACCATCCAGGAACCTAGGTGCGCTCCCCAACCTGTGCCACTCGCATCGGTCGTGACAGTCCTGGATACCGGTAGGATCCAATCCAGACCTTGCGTCAGATTTGCCCCCTTTCTCCACCACCAGAGGGATCTTTTGACCTGACTTTGTACCGAATTCAGGGAATCTAAGGACCCCTGACTGTGGTCCCAGATCCTCAGAATAAACAGCTGTAGAGGGCTAAAATGCAGCCCCGTCCACTGAACTGCGGGGAGCGTGGATGTCGGTAAGCCCAAGGCTGACATAGCCCTTCTCACTGAGACCCGACAGCTGCCCTGGAGAAGCAACATTGCTTTGTCTACCTTCAGGGCCTTCTCTTGGGGAAGGAAGACTGACTTGTTGAATCAAACACGTATCCCAGGAAGATTACTTTTTGGGACGGAACCAAGTTGGATTTCTCCAGGTTCAAGAGCCACCCCAGGTTTTCTAGTATGTCTCTTGCTACCTGAAGATCCAGAGACAACTGCTCCAGAGAAGGGGCAAACAGGAGAAGGTCGTCTAAGTACGCGACTACTGAGACTCCCTTGAGTTGCAGGAAAGCCAAGACCTCCACCATCACCTTGGCGAAGATGCGGGGGGAAGATGATAGACCAAAGGGGAGAGCCCTGAACTGAAGATGAACAACGCCTTCCCCTGTTTTTACCACCAGCCTGGAGGAACTTCTGATGATCCTCTGCGATGGGGATGTGCAGATATGCATCCTTCAGATCGATCAATGCCATGAAACCGTTCGGTGGCAGAAGCGCCTTTACCAAGTAGATTGAATCCATTCGGAATCTCCTGTAGGTGACAGACGTTCAGAGGCTTCAGGTTCAGGATGAGTCTGAATTTTCCCGAAGGCTTGCGGACCACAAAGATGTGGGAATAGAAGCCTCTGCCCGTCTCTAGGGTTGGGACCTATACTACCACCTCCTGTTCTTCCAACTCATGTAGGGAGGAGAGAGGAGCAGATGACCTTTCTGCACACCTTGGTAGGTCGGTGACCAAGAGTCTGAGGGGGGGGGGGGGGGAGGATTTGAAAATTCCAATTTGTATCCTCTTCTGATGATCCCCAACACAAACCGATTTAAGGTGATCATCTCCCACTGTGGGAGGAAGGCCCCCAACCTTCCTCTCACCTTGACCCTGTGTCACTGGGTCTTCTTGGGCTGTTCAGGAGGGAAACCCCCCCCCCCCCCCCCCAACGCCCTTTTCCCTTCTGTCCCCAAACATTTTGTCGCTCGGTTTTCGGGGCTTCTGACTTCCTTTGAGGGCGAAACTTTTTTAGCCTGTTCACCAAATTTTTTTTTATGGGAAAGGCCTTTTTCTTATCGGCCGTCTGATCCAAGACGGGCTCCAAGCCTGGTCCAAATAAAAAATCCCTGCGAGAGGGATCCCGCAGAGTTTTATTTTGGACGCACCATCTCCCTGCCATGTCTTAAGCCACAAGGCTCTCTTTGCTGAATTGGTCAGGGCTGTGGGTCTTGCGGACATGCGTACAGATTCAGCTGATGCGTCTGCAAGGTATGCCACCCCTTTGAGCAGCATGGGAAAGGAAGAAAGAATTGTCTCTTTCGCTGTTCCTGCTTCAATATGTGCCTTGATTTGAGCAAGCCAGTACTCCATATTGTGGGCCACCAAGGTGGCCGCCATGGCAGGCTTAAGATTCCCCTGTGATGAGTCCCAGGACTTCTTCAAAAGTGAATCCATCCTATCCATGGGGTCAGAAAGCACCCCCATGTCTTCGAAGGCCAGGTCCGTATGTCTGGAAACCTGGGAAAGGGCAGCATCTAGTCTAGGAGACCAATTCCAGACTAGAGCCTCCTCCTTTGAAAAGGGAAACCTTCTTTTCAGCACCTTTGAAAAGAAAGGTTTCCTTTCAAGATCTTGCCATGCCCTCTTAATGGCATCGACCAAGACCTCATGGAGCGGGAGCACCTTTTTCTGTTCCAAGCCCTTGTACATCTGATCGTGTAGCAACAATGCTTTCTTTTCCTCCTGAATTCCTAAAGTGGTATGGATAGCTCCCAAGAGATCCTCCACCTCTTCAAGGGAAAGTTTGTACCGTGAGGTTTTTGTGGACTCCCCGTCCAATGCATCCGATTCTTCCTGAGACTCTGAAGCCGCGGTGTCTGCCTCTTCCTCAATTTCTTCTCTGGAATCCTCCATCTTCTCACCACTACTAGAGAGAATACCCGTAAGACTGGGTTTAACACTCTGCTGCGCTGGTGGACGGTTGCTCTGGGGCAACTGGAAACTAGAAAACAGTGCCTGAAAGGACTGAAAAAGTGCTCGAAAGCTCCTTTACTGACACCGCCAGGTCTGCACCCTGCTCTGCTGTCTGCTCCCTTACTAGGCCCTCAATACACTCCCTACAGAGTGCTTTGGCCCAGGAATCTCCCATGGTGTTGAGACAGACAGAGACAGACCACCAGCACTATTACAGAGGACCACCGGGAGTGCACCCCGCAGGACCAACCACCACCAGGGTCCCAGACGCACTCCCCTTTCCCACCGACCCACCAGGGAGGGGACAACACCCGTGGAGCTATCGGGAAACAGATAAGGGAACACCACCCCAGGGTTCCACTTACCTTAGAGTGGCTGGTGCGGTTATCCCCAGGAGCTGCCCGTGAAGCCTCTGCCTCCGACATTTCCCGTTGAGGATGAGTGGTCATTAGCCTCCGACTGCTGTCTGTACAGCGTACAGGAAAGGCCGCACCCAGCCCAGTGCTTGGTCTGTTTTCTAGGCCGCATCCGGGACCGGAAGACGCGGCTCCAGGGGAAGTGCCCGCCCCCAACCGGAACTGACGTCTCCCGTCATCCGGCCCGGCCTTAGAGCTCCTATGCTGGCTGCTATGCAGGGGGACCTGGAACACTTCCCACAGCGCCCCCCTGGGCGACCGAATCACGGACCTCCCAGCTTGCAATTTCGCCAAGAGAAGCTGGGAAGTGCAGCATGTGGCTAAAAAAGGGATTTTTATAACAGCTTACCTGTAAAATCCTTTTCTTGGAGTACATCACGGGACACAGAGCGACTTAGTCATTACTAATGGGTTATATAGTTTACCTTCAGGTGTTGGCACTGGCCAATTCCAAACCGGAAGTACCCTCCCCTATATAAGCCCCTCCCACCCGGGAGCACCTCAGTTTTGTAGCCAAGCAATAAGTGTCCCAAAAAGAGGGGTGGGAGCTCTGTGTCCCGTGATGTACTCCAAGAAAAGGATTTTACAGGTAAGCTGTTATAAAAATCCCTTTTTCTTTTTCGTACATCACGGGACACAGAGCGACTTAGTCATTACTAATGGGACGTCCCAAAGCAATGCCAAATGAGGGGGGGGGGTACATAAGCTGGGCGCCATCAGGCATGAGGATCTTTTGCGGCCTGCAACACACTGCGCCCAAAGGCGACATCCTCCTGACTTCTAACGTCTACCTGATAGAATCTAGTAAACGTGTGTACCGAAGACCATGTTGCGGCCTTACATACTTGAGCCAGGGAGGCCTGGTGATGCACTGCCCATGAAGTTCCAACCGCTCTTGTGGAGTGCGCCCTAACTTTGAACGGAGGCGGTCTCTTTCTCAAGCCATAGGCTTGTATTATGACCTGTCGAATCCACTTGGCTAAAGTAGATTTTGATGCTGCCTGACCCCTTCTGGGGCCTTCCGGCAGAACAAACAAAGAATCCGTTCTGCGAATCTGAGCAGTGGCTTTTAGATAAGCTTTAACTGCTCTTACCACATCCAAAGAATGTAATAACTTTTCCTCTACTGAGTTAGGTTTGGGGAAAAAAGAAGGAAGAACCACATCTTGGTTCAAATGAAACCTCGATACCACCTTAGGAAGAAAGGCTGGATGAGGACGTAATACTACTCTGTCCTTATGGACAACCAGATATGGCTCCTTACAGGACATAGCTGCTAATTCCGACACTCTTTTAGCCGAACAAATGGCTACTAAGAAAACCAATTTCCTGGTGAGAAGAACCAAGGAAATGTGTTGTAATGGTTCAAACGGTTGTTTCTGTAGAACCGACAGAACCAGGTTTAAGTCCCAAGGACATATGGGAATACTAACCGGAGGGCTAATACGCATCACTCCTTGTATAAAGGCTTTGACTAGTGAATGCGAAGCCAAGGGCCTTTGAAAAAATATTGACAAGGCCGAAATCTGACCCTTGATAGTACTCAAGGCCAGCTTCCTATCTACAGCCCACTGTAGGAAGTCCAGAATCCTCCCTATCCTGTACTTACGTGGATGCCATTTCTTGGTCTCACACCACGTAATGTACGCTTTCCAGATCCTATAATAGATCTGCCTGGATACCGGTTTCCTGGCATTGATCATGGTAGATACCACAGAATTAGAGAGCCCTCTCTTTTTCAGAATGTGGGCTTCAATAGCCAGGCCGTCAAACCTAGGGCTGGTAAGGAAGGGTGGTATATCGGTCCTTGCGACAGCAGGTCCGGACGAAGTGGGAGGGTCCAAGGACTCCTCACTGACATTTTTACAATCTCCGCGTACCATGCCCTTCGGGGCCACGCTGGAGCCACCAGAATCACTGGTTTCTTTTCTACCCTGATTCTGCGGAGTAATCGCGGTAACAATTGTGGCGGTGGGAATGCATATATCAGCTTGAACCGATCCCAAGGGAACACTAGGGCATCCGAGCCGCAAGCTAGGGGATCCCTTGTGCGAGACACAAACCTGTCCACCTTTGCGTTGAATCTGGATGCTAGCAGATCTACATCCGGTGTTCCCCACCGCTGGCATATTGCCTGGAAAACCTCGGGGTGAAGAGACCATTCCCCCGGGCATAATTGTTGGCGACTTAGAAAGTCCGCTCTCCAATTTTCCACTCCTGGGATGAAAACCGCGGATATGGCTGGGACATATCTTTCTGCCCACTCCAGGATGCAATTTGCTTCCTTCTGGGCTGCACGACTTTTGGTGCCACCCTGATGATTGATATATGCCACTGCCGTGGCATTGTCTGATTGAATTCTGACAGGGGACCCCTGGAGTTTGGATGTCCATGCTACTAGGGAATACCGGGCTGCTCGTATCTCTAAGAGATTGATGGGCAGGGCCTTTTCTGCTTCTGACCACCTGCCCTGGAGAGACCATTGCTCCAGCACTGCCCCCCAGCCGATGAGGCTGGCATCTGTAGTGACCACCTTCCAAGAAACCGGACTGAAGGGTTTCCCTCTTTCCAGATTCTGGGGCACCAACCACCAATGGAGGCTCTTGCGAACGGAAGGGGACAGGGACATTGGTAAGTCTAAAGCCTGAACTTTTTTGTTCCAGGCTGACAGTATGGCCTTTTGCAAATTCCTTGAATGGAATTGACCGTAGGGTACCGCTTCGAATGAAGCCACCATCTTTCCCAGCAGCCTCATGCAGAGACGTATGGATGGTTTTCTTTTTGTACCCACTAAGTGGGTCAAATTTCTTAAAGACGACACCTTCTCTGGAGGTAAGAAAATCTTTCTCTGATTTGAATCCAGCCTTAGCCCTAAGTATTCCAGACTTTTGACTGGTCTTAGAGCTGACTTGTCCCGGTTGATAATCCAACCGTGATATTCCAGATACTCGATTGTCTTGTGAATAGCTACTTCCAGCTTTTCCACTGAGTGGTCTATTAGTAGCAGGTCGTCTAGATATGCCATTATCGTTACACCCTGTGTTCTTAGATTGGCCAATAATGGGGCCAGAATTTTTGTGAACACTCGTGGTGCTGTGGCCAGACCGAAAGGTAAGGCTCTGAACTGAAAATGGCGCCCTTCTACTGCAAAGCGTAGAAATTTCTGATGGGCCGGAAAGATGGGAATATGCAGATAAGCATCCCTTATGTCGATCGAGGCTAGCCATTCCTGCCCTTGTAGGGCGGTGGCTACTGATCGGATCGACTCCATCCGAAAGGTCCTGATATTTAGGAACTTGTTTAGCCCTTTTAGATTTAATATGGGCCTCACGTCCCCATTTGGTTTGGGGACTGTGAAAAGGTTCGAGTAAAACCCGAATCCGCTTTCTTCCAGGGGAACCTTCATGATTACCCCTTGGAGCAATAGTTGTTCTAGTGCCAGAAGGAGGGATCCTCTCTTTTGGGGATCTCTTGGCACGTTTGACCTCATAAATTGGGCAGGAGGAGTGCCTTTTAACTCCAGCTTGTATCCCAGACTTACTGCGGAGAGCACCCATCTGTCTCTGATGGTGTCCCGCCAGGTCTCTATGAACAACTGAAGTCTTCCCCCCACCCGATTGAGCGGGGGCAATACTTCATGCCTTAGGGGGAGGTTTTGTACCTCTCTTGATCCAGGGCTTCTTGTTACCCTGTGATTGTCCCTGATTTCTGCCCCCTGAATTTGACCGCGGAGGCCGTCGGAACTGCTTCACAGCCGATGTGCCCGGGACTGGAGAGGTAGGCCTCTTAAAAGAAGGACTTCTACCCTTGTTCTTAACCGGTAAGAGTGAACTTTTACCGGCAGAAATTTTCTGGATATATTTGTCCAGATCTTCTCCAAATAAGCGTTCTCCATGAAATGGGAAGCTAACCAGCAGTTTTTTACAGGGAGCTTCAGCAGACCAGTTTTTGAGCCACAGAAGCCTACGCATATGTACTATAGACAGCGTAAAGCGGGAGGCCTGTTGGATTGTATCCTTTATGGCGTCCACCGCAAAACACAAGGCTCTAGGCAGGTCAGCTAGGGCATGAGCCTGCTGATCTGGTAAGTCCCTTAAGACTTGTTTCAACTGATCTTTCACTGCTTGGCAGACTCCAATCGCTGCTACCGCAGGTTGTGTCACCATACTTGCTGTAGAGAAAGCAGATTTTAGTAAAGACTCCAATTTTTTATCTATTGGGTCTTTGAACATTGGAACATTATCTACTGGACATGTCAGTGATTTGTTAACAGAAGAGATGGCTGCGTCCACTATAGGGACCCTCCATTTTCTTATGAACTTATCCTCCATGGGATAGATCACCGGAAATCTCTTGGGGGGAGCAAATATTTTATCAGGATGCTCCCAATCCTGGTAAATAAGCCCTTCTAATAAAGGGTGGATTGGGAAGGAACAGACCGCCTGGGGAGCTTTTAGCGACCCCAGCGAGGAAACCATAGTGGATGGTGGTTCCGCCAGAGGCATTTTAAATGCTGATCGGACCATGTTAGTCAGAGACTGAACCCATAATCTTTCAGCCTGAGAAGCTGAGAAAGGTTCTTCCACTGTTGATTCCTCTATAAGTGAATCAACCTCATCCTGATCCCCTTCAGGTAGGTCGATCTCTGTGTGGGGCTGTTCCTCCACTAACAGGCACTCTGAAGGAGGAGACGGAGATCGGACGCGCTTTTCCTGTGACAGGGAAGCAGCGATCAATGCTGTTAATCTCTCTTCCAATCCTCCCAGAGTTGAGGATAAAACCTCCTCTGTTATATATACAGGAGCTGGTGGACTGGGGACAGCCGCAGCACCAGGCATTCCTGCGGGGTTTCTACGGCTACTGACCTCTGCATTCTCAGGGGAGATTGGTGCAGTGCAAGCATGCCCAATATCCTCAGAGCCCGATGGAGACCCCTTTGGCTTCCTGGAAGATCTATTTCCGGAGCGTCTGGACGACATATCCTTTAAGCACAAAGCTGAGGTATTCCCGTCGTCATACACCAATTTTTGCTGGTAATAGTCTAACACAGGTGCTGCTATATACCAGCTGGTGTCCACTAAAGTGCCTTTCTATGGGGATGCCTGCATCAACCGCCTCTGTGTGCCACTGTTTGTTGCTAGCTCTGTTTGCATGCAGCTGACACTTGTACTGTGTCTTTTAACCATGCTGGGACGCCCGCACATGCGCAGAAGCGCCGCGGCGCGCATCGAGCGTCATCCACCCGCCCCGCCCTTTTTTTTTCATAGGAGGCGCGTGCACGCGCCCGCGCGCGCGCCCGTGCGCCAATGGCGCCCTTTTCGAAAACCAACAGAGGACTAGGAGCCAGGGCCCTTTTTGCCGGAGGGCCTGTGCGGTGGATGAACGCAGCAACAGGGCAGAGGAAGTGGATTCCCTCAGAGAAACTACCAGCTGCCTGGATCTTTTGAGTTGAGAAAACCAAAGATCCACATTTACAAGAAAAATGGACTACAGCGGCCTCTAGTGGTTTAACACAGGTACCGCGGTCCCTGTTTTTTTTTTTTTTCTTGACTACTATTAAAATTTTACATTTTCAGTAGTTATAGGCAAACACAGATATTTAGCGGGAATACCGTTAGGTAACAGACAGAAAGACAAATTAGGCTTGGGGGTCCCCCAATAGAACCAAGTTCCTGAGGGCCCCCACTTACCTGATCCCCGCCGCAGGACTTTGTTTGGTCCACAAAAGTCCAAACTTCACCTATCACGGCAGGCATTGTAATTAAACCTTCAGGGACCGGGTTCCCAAGGATTCCACTCCCCTGGACCTGTATAGCACCCTGCACAGACAGCGTCTTGGTCGTGGGTATGACCAGAGCTCTGGATCCCAGGGTCCAGCCCTCCTAAGAGAAGCATTACAGGCAAAACCTTGCTCTTCTGCTGCAAGGCCCGGGTACCGACCGTTTAGCTATGAAGCTTTTTTGGTGGGATCCGGAACAGCTTACTAAGGCCCAAAAGAACCTGTACGCAAGCCCAGTGAAAACACATGTTACTCTTTGGCCAACACCTTAGACACTGGCAAAAAACTGAGGTGCTCCCGGGTGGGAGGGGCTTATATAGGGGAGGGTACTTCCGGTTTGGAATTGGCCAGTGCCAACACCTGAAGGTAAACTATATAACCCATTAGTAATGACTAAGTCGCTCTGTGTCCCGTGATGTACGAAAAAGAAAGGTAACCCGGCTCCCTAGCCGACCGGCCGCAATAATGGGAAAGAGAGCTCAGGAAACACCGCCTTCCCTGGCCTCCCTCTCTGACAAAACTCGGCCTCAGCCTCCCCAGCCGTTTGGCCCTGGTTCCATAGCGGTGTCTCCCCGCCGGACGAAACACCATAGCTGAGGGGCCGGCGGGAGGATGAGGCTTAAATCTTTGAATTGAAGGCAGTGTTGCCTGAGAAGGGAGGAGTCGGGATCTCTTTATGGTGGCTGTCCTGAAAGACGAACGGGGAAAACTGAGCTGCTGGATGCAGTGTGAGGGGTTTTAGCCAGTAGGACCGCCCCCTGGGAGGTACTGTTCAGCTTTGCTGTTTTTACATGTTTTACATGTTCTGCCTAGTCCTCTCCTGAAGGTGGCGATATAACCCCAAGGTCAAGATTAAAGGAGCCGTGTCCGTCAATGAACGAAAGAGAAAACGTTTTTTCCTTTTTTGTTATAAAATTTTGTAAATAAGTATGTTTTCTCCTTCACTGATAAGGCGGCTCCGATGGAGGTGGAAATGACAGGCTGACTGGTATGCGGCACTGATGGGCACTCATGGGCGACACAGATGGCCACTGAAAGGCTGCACTGATGGGTACTTATGAGTGGCACTGATAGGCGGCACTGCTGGTCACTGATAGGCATCACTGATGGCACTGGCAGGCATTGGGAATGGGCACTGATTGGCAGCTGTCTGGGGACTGATTGGCATTTCCCTGGTGTTCTAGGGTGGCATACCTGGTGGTGCAGTGTGGTGGCCTTCACTGGTGGTGCAGTGTGGTGGACATCCTGGTGGTCCATTGCGGCATCCTGGTGGTCATCTGCGCTGATAATCAGCGCAGACCTCCCCTGTCAGGAGAGCAGCCGATCGTCTCTCCTCTACTAATGTCTGTCCGAC